>JANHFX010020154.1:0-55182 GCA_027560015.1 Chloroceryle amazona
GGCGGGGCCGAGCGCAGGCGGCCGGGAAGCCCCGTGCGGAGCTGGGTCACTCGGTAGCGCCCACCTCGGCTCCGCTCGGCTCCCCGAGACGTGTGAAGGCCGGAGCTGATGCCCGGCCCCCACCTGCCCCTCGGCGGGTGTCGGAGACCGTGCGGCTCCGCTGCCATCCCCAAAGCGCCGTCAGGTTAGCCGAGGTCGCACGGGCTACGAGGGCGGCCGCGACCTACACGATTACTTTTTTTTTTTCCACAGCTTAGTTTCCCTTACTTTACAATAAAGCCCTTCTTTGCTTTCTCACCTCGTTATCTCTTTTTCTTATCCGCTTTTGGCATGCTTTAGTTGTAATCCGAAGTTACGGGCAACCCCCGGGCACGTCCCCCCCTCCCAGCCCGGCCCCCAGGGCATTTTCCGGTCATACGGACAGAAATGATCACTGTCCTTACTCGGGTTTTAATAGTTACAGAAACAGGCTCGTCTTTACTTTCTGATGCTAGCAGATTTTGGTCAAAGGCTATTGAAGGCCAGGATTTCTTCTTCTCTTTTTTTTTTTTTTTTTCCTAAATAAGTCAGCTTTATAAAGCTACATTCCTGCTTTAAACCGAACACAGAGCTCTTATTTATCACTTTCTCTTTAATCAGCAGCAGCAGAAAAAAAAAATTCTGTGAATGCCCGGAATCCCTGAAAGAGATCACACTCTTCCTTTGCACAAATCAAAGTTATCCGCTCCTATTATGTCCTCCACTGAAATCGTAAGTCCCATCCCACTGAGCTTTCTCGGGGATACTTGTTTAGCGCAGACGAGAACAATATGCCTTACATCTGACGTGCTGAGGGTGTCAGAAGCCTCTCCAGCTGACAGCATATTGAGAAACGTCCTATCTCTAAAACGCATTTTTACTGCCTTTCCACTTCCCTAGTGCATGACAAACAGAAGTCAGAGAGCAGCGAAGAGGTTTATCAGAGAGAGATCCGAGTGGTGATTACGTGTTCCGTCAATAATTAATTGAATTATGTCCTCAGCATAATTACATACAGTCCTCTAGCCGGGAGGGGAAAAGAAAGAAGGAAGCTGTGGTGTGGTCAGAGGGGGATCTCAGGACATGGTTTCAGTCATTAAAAATGTGATGTAACGTTGCAATCTGGTGTATTCTGAGGCACAAATGGGGAAACACAAATGAAACCAAGTACTAAAATATTATTTTCTTTACAGCAGGGAGACAGCAAAAAGCACTTGCTTTCATTAGCTGTTTTCATTACTACTTTCTACTCAGGATTTAAAGGTGTTTTACAATGAACAGACCAGACGTCTTACTGATTTGATCTATAAGCTGTAAGTTGTAGGTTTTGTATTGTTCACCACATACTGAGTAAATTTGATGTTTCTGATGTTTGAAATAAAAAATAAAATCGGTCCATCGAAGCATCATATATCTATAAAGATCTAGAAATGACACATTCGAATAACCTTTTGCAAGCAAATTCTCACTCTGACACTAATTTTTCTGTACTTCTTCCAGTCATAAGGGAGATCATCATATCATTATTAATTTATTATTTACTAAGAGCTGTTAGAGTGCTCTTTTGGTACACAAATGCAAGAAAACAAAGGGCTTGAATCAGTTCTCACAGAAGTTTTGCACTGGTGTAACTTTGATGACACGGGTGTAGTCACTTCACAACCACCTGGGTGTAATTATGATCAAAATCTGGGCTATTGCATTTCCTTTGCTTTTCTAATGGTTCAAAACCTCTATTTTCCTACAACATGCTGCGGAAGACAGACAGCTGTTTGAATACAGAGCTCAAAAATCATTCTCAAGTTCCTCCTCACTGCCAGTGCCAGTGTCCTAAATCCTGCCAGAACTCAGTCATGTCAGCACAATTTCCTCACCAGTCTGCACACTCCCTACAGCCCAAGAGTTGCAGACTCCTTCGATACATGTTCCCTTCCACATCCTCTCAGTGTCTTGAGCTTTAGATCAGGTAGCTTTTCATTTTAAACGTTTTTAAGCATCCAGCTGCCAAAAGGAATTTGACACCTGCTTCCTTCTTTGCAAAATTCTCTTTTCAGACAAATTCTTGATGATGCCACTTGAAAAGACGTTCATTTATGACCTCCGTTTAATTGACTACTCCATGTATTTCTCATCTTCCTGGCCTTCCACCTGCTTCTTCAGAGATTTTAGAAGTGGTTTACAGTGGTAAATGCACCAACAATCAACAGACAAAAAAATCCTAACTGGAACAGTAAGCACTATTCAGTCCTTCCTGTGTGAAAATACATTACTTGACAAGGTTAAAATCCTTCAGCTAATGTTTTGTATGTGAAGTCTTCTCAGGGTATAATGCCCATGCTTACAAAAGTCAGGGTCCCATAGTCTGGTCTGTGGGGTTCCTGTGCCCATCAAACATAGAAGATCAGGCCCAGCTGATGTTTCCTCACCCTTTTTCAAGTTACAAGCTCCTTCTTCACTTTGCTCATGGAAACATTTGTTTACATTTATTTTTAAGTAATAAATACCTCCATCTCAAAAGGACCTTTAGGACACAGCCAGATGGGATACAATAGTTCAGCCTTCTACACGTTGCTCCCCCAGTGCCCAGAATGATCCTGACAGAGGTGATCCCCGAATGTCTGATAAAGAGAACATCTCAGAGCTGCTGTTCTTATCAGAGACTTTCAAGGATGAATTGGCACATGGCCCCTGGCAGAAGGGGAACCCATTATCCATTATAGAGTAATGGGCACTATAATAAACAGATTTAAATTTTACTGACACCCCTAGCAATGAGTGTAAGGGGCACAGCAAAGCTTTCTATTTCTTCTATCTTCTCTCTCGCACCTTCTTCAGCTTATAAAGTAACTAGTGCTTGAACAGTCTGCATTTGACTGGACTTTCAGATCCATTCCAAGGCACCCCAGGTGGGATTTTTAAGGACATATTTCTATTTCCTTAATGGGTCTTGCTTTTGTTGCCCAAAGAGTCAATCAGGATTTATATGCCTCACAGTAGCTAAAATTCAGTACCCTTATTTAATCATTCTAGGTTATCAGGTGCAATTCCCTCAATGATGTGCCACACTGTGGAATCTCACAGCACAGAACCTCACTTCAAGTTTCTTAAACTTGAAAAAATTAGTGTTGAAACATCCTTCAGAGCTTTCTAATTTTTTCTTTTCAGAGCTATAACTTCATAAGCATAATTATGCCAAAGATCTAGTTAGTACCAAAGACCTGATAGTGGAAAGATTTTCTAAGAATAAAAATAATTACATAACCTAAGGATTTTTTTAAAAACATATGTTTATGAAAAATCTTATTTTAATAAGTGATTAAAAAAAATTAAAGGTACATGCTATGACCTTTTAAAACTGCTGTAAGGGAGGTGACCCTTATAAAAACTATAGGATTTGGCTGAAGAAATTCAGGACAATACAATGCAAGGGGGGGAAAAAAAGTACTATTTGATCACTTACCACCTGTGATGAAGGACAAACAGAAAATGATAGGGCGCAAGGATGCTGTCAACCAGATTTGCAGCACAGGGACAGAGGGAACAGACTGTGCTACTAACATAAAGATACATGCATACAGTTGCAAACTGAGATCAAAATTAGTCCAAAAGTGGGTTTAGAACATTGGAAAGTGAGACAAAGGGAGTTGTGCATTTTGTAGAATGATTATTTTTTTTTCAAAAAGTGTTAATGATACAAAAATTTAAGCAAATTACCAATTTCCTTTCTATTTCTTCCCACTCTAAGTGGACCTCATGCACTGCATGTATGTCGTTGAATAATGAACAGTTCTGGGGAAAACACTAGAAAGAATTCATTTGTCTTATTCCTTCTATTTCATATTATATTTTGTTTAAACTGCACATTGCCTTCTCTACAATTTATACCACTTGAATAATTATGCTGAGCTATAGGGTTTTTTTTTTCATGTCCATGGAGATCTGTAGATTTTTTTTTAGTTAGTGTTCAGCTATCTGATGTATCTCTGATACTGAATAATCTACCACACCATCAAACTAAGTCAATAGTTCTATCTACCTGATTACAGCAAAGGTGTGGTAAAGCAAAATCAAGAAAAGAAATTGTAATATGGACCCGTGGACCTTCACTGAAAGGGTTATCAAACATTGGAATGGTCTGCCCAGGGCAGTGGTGGAGTTGCAATCCCTGGAGGCATTTAAATGGTGTGTGGACCTGGTGCTTAGGGACATGGTTTAGTGGTGAGCTTGCACTCTTGGGTTGAAGGTTGGACTGGATGATCATGAAGGTCTCCTCCAACAAAAGACATTCCGTGATCCCCCAGAACTGACCTGCAAGACCTCTCCTATTCCATTAAATGTCTTCACTTGATTCACTCAGATGAAGTAATTTCCAGAAATTATCTACCAGGAGGAACAGAATGAAAAAAAAAAAATAAAAAAAATGAGCAGATAAAGGAAGAAATGTCATTGATCTTGCTTTTCATTTTTTTACTGATTGAACTTCAAAGCCTTCAGCCACATTCTCATGAGCACAAAGAGTGGTTTGGAGAAACTCACCAGTGATTTACCAGTAGAACTGAAACATATTGGTATGTACTGTAGAAATACATCTGTGTTTCCTGAAGTTGGGTAGGAAGCTATCCAGAGGGATATGTACTGGCACTTCCTGCAGACACTGCTGGTAGCTGCTAAGATCTCATTCATCTTTTACCACATATTCTGTGTTATTATGAACCCACTTCGGAATCGTTGGTTTTGTTAATAAATCTAAAACTCAGAAAAGGGACTTGAAAAAAGGAAAAACGGACTTTATCTTTCCAGTTCCTGAACATGCCAACTGACTCATAATTAATTTCTAGATCTGTCAAGCTCCTCTTGCTCAATTCAGTAAGACAGTGCTTCATGGGCCAAGGGCTGGGGAAGAAGCCATCAGGCACATAAGGGCTCTGAGAGAGACTTCATCACTGCATTACAAATGCATGAGATAAAGCCCAAACTGTGGGATGATGAAAAGAGGAAGGGTTGTCTATTTTCCATGCACAGCACTGACAGTTATGCCCCGTTAAATACTGCCTGTGAAACTTGGTACTATTTTTAATGCCAGGTGAGCAATCAGGGCATTCATCTTAATTCCCATCTAATTTGTTTTTAGACTATGGATGTGTCATCATTTTAAAATGGAATTTTGGGTTTTTTTGGAAAAGAAACCAACACTTAAGCCATACTTTTGAGCAAGTCAAAAGACACCCAAGGGTATGATTGCCTTGTATGCTGCTCTTCTTAATAAGGCCGAGGAAAAGCATCACTGGAAGGGATTATAATCATCTGCTGCTTTAATGCAGACAATCGAAGAAGGCTGCTAACTGATGGTTGTAAATTCATCATTAAGGATACCACTCAGAGTCATTTGGCATGACATTTTTAATGCACAGAACAGAAAAGTGCAGTATTAGCTCCTGGATGAGTTGTACATCCATTAATGGGCATATCAGAAAATGTTTCCCAGCTTCAACATATCTCCTACATAAACTGAGAAGATGCAGACTGTCTTGCTGTTATTTACTCAAGTTTTTGGTGCACCTTTTCACTGTAAGATCCAGTTTACTTGAGAACCTACTATCATTATGCATTGTATCATATGCATTGTAGATTTTAGTGCTGAGATAGTAACAGCCTGGCTGTGTTCATGTATTATGAACTCTACAGGATGACAGGCAAGACAAGAGCAAATTAGTTGCTCTAATCCTATAATAGATAAACATTTCTCAGTTCACTGCTTTGGGAAAAGAGGGAATTGGTAGATCATAAGTCCATGAAAGCTGGACAAATTTTTGACCGAATGTTTTATTCATTCAAGCTGTCAGTTCAACCTGGATAAAATCCATGTGTCACCTACCTGAAAATTGTGAAATTATTACAGCGAAAATTCATTAAAGCATAAAAACATTAAATCTCAAAAAATCTATACTCATTTTCATAAGATAACACCTTTTTCATTTAAGATGTTTCATTTCTAAATATAACTAGATTTAATTTTCCAGAAAAAATACATAAACCAGGAAATTAAAAGTTTCATTTTCCATTTTAGCCAACTAAAATATCTGTTTTCCTGTTATAGACATGAAATAAAATATACATTATTCAAATTCCCTGTTCTGTAGTCTTTCTTCCTGTTCATGAATTGTTCATGAACTGGTTATGATCTGTTAATCTATTCTTTATCCACACACTTCATCGATCAAATTACATGAACCAATTTCAGCCAAGAACATATCAAATAATTGTTCACTTACGGCATTTATTTAACTGTGATATATGACCGTCACTTATACAAATGGTTTCATATTTGCTCCCCTGCTGGATATATGACTTTTTTTTTTTCCAGAGAGGAAGTACCAAATATGAAGTCATGACATTTCTTAGATGTGACTTTTCAGATTAATAATCAGTAAATGTATAAAAGATATACAAAGTTTCTATCTAGACAGCAGCATTATCCACCTTTAAGCCATCAACACATTTTTGGCACTCTGAATCAACACATTTTATTTAACCATATGCACAAGCTATAGACACGGTTTATAGGAGAGATTAGGTAACAAGAATTTTTTTTTTAAAAAAAAGCCTGGATTTTAGTATTCAGACATTGAGTAGAAACAATATCTTTTTCTTCTGTAAGTAATTCTGAAAATTCAATCATACCTCAGCTGCCAGATGGTTAGGACACTCAAAGGAGAAGGTTCTGGTACAAGCCCAGTCCATGTTCAAGGATCTGAATCTGGAATTTCCATACCACTGCCAATGTCATAGCCTGTGAAATACACAAACCATTTCCTTGGAACTTTGGGGCAATAGGTACTGAGCAGCACTTGTGGGGGATGGTGGGAGAAATACTTCTCACTTTCCTAGTAAAGGTATTTATTTAGCATATAAAACAGGTATGTTACAGTATCAAGCAAAATATCAGGTACATGCAATAAGTGTGAAGCTACTACTTAATTTCAGATAACTGTCATTCTTCTGTATTTTATTCTGTCCAGAAAGTATATTCTGAGTTGAGAAACCTTCCCAATGAAAATTTACTTTTAGCCAATACATTTCCTCATAAAATCTCAGTGTACTACTTACCCCCAGCCCCCCCCAAAGGAAAAAAAAAAAGTTTCATTTGAAAGTTTCAGGCCAGCTCTAGGATGGACTTTCAGAGTCATTTGTAACTACTTTCATTGTCTGATTGGCCAACACATTTACATATCTTCCCTGCTATGTATATGACCAAGCATTGTGTAGGCAGGCACGATGGCCAATAAAATCTCAAAAGCAGAGAAACATTCCCACCAGTGCAAGCAACAGTTCTCAGTATAAATAATTGTCTTGTCATCTCTCCCCAGGCTCATGCTCTTTCTTTTCTTTCTCTCGCCTGCATTTCCTCAGAGATGTTCTTTCTCCGTCAACATAGCCTTGTGTTACTTCTCTGCAGCTCTGCTGCCCTCCATTCTAAAATCTGGCATTACAGTGAAACTTCCAAGAATTCCATTCTCTGAAGCATTATGAGTCACACGTAGTCTTCAGCAATATTTTTAAAACACCAATGTTTTTTTAATCACTCTTGAGACCCACAGAAGAAAGTAAGGATATTATCTTGCTAACTTACAGTCGTGGTTGTTTTTTCTATTGCCACCCACACTCTCTCATCTTTCTCCAGATACTCTGCTCCAGTCTCTCAATAGTGCAGGCATATGGTATTCAAGCATGCCAGAGTCTGACTTCAAGTTTTAGTCATTTTTCTTCCTGTAAAAAGGATGGAGGGACATTAAGCCTATGACCATTTGAGAGCTTTACATAGATTTTTATCAGGGTTTATACTTTAATGAATAAAGTATATGTGATACCACAAAACTAACAGAGAAACATCAGAACCGAGCCATAATGTACCACACCTGAATACCAGCAATGCCATGTGTCTGGTGTGTCAGAGGCAGCATGGAATTCACTGGTGCAACAGTGAACATAGGAAAGGGAGAATTCCTGCTTGCTCCTTGCAGTGATTTCCAAAACAGTTTTGAAGAGAGGAGCTGCTTATCTTTAGGAGCTGTAGTTCTAAATACTGCCCCTGATAATATAAATATTTATTCTACTATTTGAAGAGCTTTCCATTTTAACAAGAAATAAAAGAAACATTGCTAAGCTATACTAAATTATCGGGTAATTTTCATTGTATGTTTCAACACTTTCTCCTTTTTCTTGTGCATGAGGGATGAGGCAGCTTGTATTACAAAAGAGTTATTTGCAGCTTAGGAAAGAAGTTCCACAAATTGCTGTTATCTGCCCTGCAGGTGCTCATGTGACACACTAAATAAACATACCTCAAGGTAAGCACATAACACTGGACAATGGGCGTTCAACAAGGAAGATCCCTAAAGACAACAGTTATCTGAGCTGCTTGAGAGATCAGCTTCTTGCATGAAACATTCAAGGATGTCTGGCTGCTCCATGACACTCTTGAGAAAAAGCTGCCAGGAAATAAAGAGGATGAAGAGACCCAGATTTCCAACTACCAACTGATTGTATGAAGAAAGTACATTCTTGGGTCTCAAAAGTTACTGAAAAATGGTCAGTGAGCTCGCCTGTGCAAGAGATGGTTGAGAGAACTGTGAAAATAAACACATCATTGAGAAATGGAGGTAGGATGAGTGCGAGTTGCTTAAGAAAAGGTGAGAACAGTGTTAAGCTGAATAGAAAGAATCCATATTAAATAGTAGCATTAATGCAGTAAGTCAGGAAGCTATGAGGATCAAGACGACTCAAGAATCTAAGACAGGTGACAGATTTTATACACACATATATTTATTTGTCTACATAAAATAAAGCACAATCATACTGAAACTGCTCATTTTGCATCCAGCTCATATAGGGTTTTTCTGTCTCACTGCCTCATAGGCAGAAATGTGGAAAAGCAATAAACTTAAACTTGCCTTTCATTTTCATAGGGTTTTGCTCCTACTCTAGGTACATTTAAGAAATCTTGGCCAATTTTTTTACTTGATTGTACTAATCTTAAACTTTTGGAGGATACTGTAACTACCAAATCAAGATGTTTAAAAATTGCTTTATTCACTGTGGGGTTTTTAAGATTAAAAAGAGAAATATAATTTTATAGGAAATAGAGCCAAAATATTAGCACAGTTGCCTAACATTAAGCATTTTAATCCATATTTAGTCTCCCCAGTGTCAACAAAGTTGTTATACCTCAGTGAGAGATAGCCACAAATCTCAGTGAATGTCTGTTAAGATTCAACCTGGCTAAACATCAAACTATTTATAAAGTCATTATCATTATAGATTCAGAAACCTATTTTAATACAGACATCCATCATAGGACTGCAGATGTGATGGGCTAAGATCTTTGGTAACTGCATGATCAGTTGTAGAGATTACAATTTTTCAGCAAAACTATCGTTACCAAAAGAGCACCACTTTAAGCCCCTTCTGCTTCATTATTTTGCATTACTTTTAAGAAAAAGAACACCTCCATCTTCTCTGAACCTCCAGCACTGTGATTTTGTGCCATGGAAAGAACAGGATGCAACAGACACTACAAACAACTCCCGATCTGGGCAGCACATGACAGGATTAGCAAAGGGAACATCATCAGTCAAAGATCAATAGCTAAAATTCCCAAATTACTCTGAATCATTCTCCTGAGTGGCCTTCGCACTACCTCTTACTGGCTTTTCAGGAATAATTAGAAACAGGCGGCAGTGGCACTATTGCTGTAAGTTTAAAGCAAGCTGAAAATCAGAATTGAGTTGCTACGTTTTCAACAGCAGAAAATGTCAACAGCCCAGGCAATTTTCATCTGAATTTACACACACGTGTTTTTTTCAGTGCTTCACGGAAAGAAAAGCCAATTGACACAATAGGGAAATCTAGCACAGACAAAATATGAAGCTCTGAAAATTAAGACTGTTGTGAAATTTAGAAACGTGACACTGATGTGAATGTGCATGTCTCTAAAACAGACTCTTCTATTACAGATCTCAGATTTGTATATGCCAGACATAGCTGAATGAAAGCCAAAGCCCAGACTAATCCACTTTCTATAAAAGTTGCCTGCATATATATTTGAGAATCACAGAAAACAGTATCAGAGAGTTCATAAAGAAAATAATATTTAAATACTTAAAGGTTAGTAACTAATTAGTACAGGTTCAGGAACTTACCTTGAAGGATTTTGTTTGTGTGCTTATATGTTCTTCCTGCACAAAATATTTGTTTTTCTTTATAAGCATTCTTTAACGAATTCCCCTGGATTTAATCACAAAAATAAGTGTTATTTTGTTCACTTACTTTCTTTTTCTATAAAATGTCCCCTCAACACAATTTATGACAAAAAGCAAAATAATACTTGGGGTAATCAAAGGGTAAGCATCCAAATAATTTAGAAGACAAAGACTGCCTATTTTAACAAGCTTATCCTAGCACAACAATATGATGGGAGTTACAGCTGTGATGGATTTTAACTGAGGAAGAATCAATGCAGATTTGCAGATGGAAGTCATGTCTCAAAAATGTATTAGGCTTGTCTAAAGGAACGTGTGGATAAGGTGACCTGGTAACTGTGGTGTTGCAATTCTGTACTTGGATACTTGGGTGCATATGACTTGGATTTCCATAAAGCTTTGAGAAAATTCACAGGCCTTTGAAAGAGTGAAGCCCATGGCACAAGAGGAACAGTCGGCTTGTGAATTATTAGCTTTTTCCAAGTTAGGAAAGAAAAGAAGGAACTAATGGTCAATTGCCAGAAGGAAGGAAGGTTACTTGCAAGGCATGAAAAGGTCTCTGTGCTGTTCAGCGTACTCATGATTAATCTTAAATACAGAGTAAATAGAAACTTTATACATTCTGCTGATGATAGGAAATTACGCAGGATCGTCAAAACTAAAGTTGTTTGAGGCAAAGTGTAGCAGCATCTCACAGGTAGGATTAAATGACATTTCTAAGCTGGGAAAAAAGGCACGTAGACATTTTTTGCACATAATAGCTGCCTGATGTAACAACAGACAACAAAGTCTACAGAGCTTTTAATGATTTAATGAAACTTTTAATCTTTTAATTAATTCATATCAGTGATTCAGGATATTCCTGATAGTGCCTTTTAATTTCGCTCGAAGCTGGTAACATTTAGACTACCACAGTATTTTTCATAACTCCATTTGAAGATTGAGCTTCTCTGTATTTACAGTGCTTAATAAATACAAATTAATTATCCTAACACTCTATGAGGTCAATAAACTATATAACTCCCCTCTCACAAGGGAAGAAAACTGAGGCATTTCAGTTAAAAGATTTGCACAAAGTGGTAAAAATGTCAAGCAACTCTCTACTAGAAAACTGTCTTTTCCATTGAATGCCTTCCTAAATTAAATTAAATTTAATTTAAGCTTTTCTTGATATAGTGGAAAACACTTCTAAAACGTAGATATATCTCAATCAGATATTTCTGATTGTGTTAAAATTTTCACATTACAATATTTAATATTTCAAAAATTGCAAATATTTAAACTGAATTCCTTTATTTTAGCTGAACACTGAAATTCAAATGACCCAAAGGAGCATTAATTTGATTTTTTTTTTCCTGAAGATATTTGACAATTTGCCTTTTTATTCCCACTTGGTATAACTTTTTTTTTAAAAAAAGTCTCTTTGGGGGTTTTTTGAGAAATAAAAAAGTTCATTCCCTGACCAGATCTGCTGGTCCATTACATGTCGTGAACTGACAACACCGCAAGAACTGCCTCTGAGGAATTCTCAACTTCTGCATAGAAACAATATCTGTCTAGTAGTATCTCTTCATATATTAAATTTTCTGGGTACAGAGTAGGTTCTTGTTGATTAACATTCCCGGAAGCATCCTATAAGAGGTTTGTATGCTTTCAGGGAATACTGAAAACAAAATGGAATTGTCCTGACCCAGATGTACCTAGGCTGAAATTAAAGATAATACTGGAAGATGAGGAAAAACACTGCAAACAACTACTGAATTGTAATAGAGGAATTGATATCAATTTTGAAGTCTGTGGTAGTAACAGCACTGAACCAGTGCTGATCTGAAACAATGGACTGCACCTGCTCAGTCAAGCTGTACTTCTACATATACCCCAGCTAAGGCTCTATGCATATGAATAGACTGCATTAGGTAACTACCTGTACCTTTTCAGATTTCTTCAGCTGCTGGTCTTTAACCTTGCAGGCTCTCTGTTAACAATGAAAGCAAAATATTTTAAAATAAACTCATGCACCAAGAAATGCTGGGAGAGGACCAACTGGAAAGCAGATTGGCAGAAAAGAACCTGGTGTCCTGGTAGACACCAAGTTGAACATAAGCCATTAACTTCGCAGCAAGTGAAAAAGGCCAAAGTTACTCTGGGCTACATTAGGAGGAGTGCTGTAAGGTGGACAAATGCGATCCTTCCTCAGTATTCAGCACTGGTAAGGCCACACCTGGAGCACTGTCTTCGGTTCTGGGCTCCCCAGTACAAGCAAGATATAGAGCTACTGGTGTGAGTCCAGCAATGGGCCACTAAAATGATTAAGAAACTACAGCACCTCACATGAGGAAAGGCTGAGAGACCTGGGACTCTATAGAGTGGAGAAGAGAAGGTTCTGGGGGATGTCCTCAGTGATATAAACACTTGAAGGAAAGGTATACAGAAGATGGGGCCAGGCTCTTTTCAGAGGTGCCCAGTGACACAAGAGGCAGTGGGCACAAACTAAACCATGGGATTTTCCAGCTGAACATTAGGAAACACTTCTTTCCTGTGAGGGGGACTGAGCACTGGCAGAAGTTGCCCAGGGAGGTTCTGGAATCTCCATCCACAGAGATATTCAAATGTTATCTGGACATGGCCTTGGGCAATTGGCTCCAGGTGGCCCTGCTTGAACAGGGGAGTTGGACCAGATGATCCCAGAGGTTTCTTCCCATCCCAACTATTCTGTGATCTGTGAAACTGTGAAATATTATTTAAATTGATAAAAGATTAAAGAGGGAAAATGAAAGAACAGAGGAATAATGTAACAAGAAAACTAAGGAAGAGATGCCTGAGCAACTAGAGCAGCAGAATCTTTCTGGTACATTTATTTATAACAAGTACTTAATAAAACATCTAGAAAAAATATAAACCAGAAGGAGGACATATGCATCCCCAGATCATAAAGAAATTAGCTAGTTAATTTATGAACCACTGCAATTTAATTGGTATGCCAAGAGGAGCAGGTACTAAGAAATGGAAAAGTTCAAAAAGGAGAAATATGGATTAATACTTTTCCTATGGAAGTCCAAGGAATTCTAGCACTTACTTTCCAGTATCTCTCCTTTTCCTTCCTTAAAAATAATTGAATAGATGCTACTAGGAAAAAATATGTATGAATCTAGAGAGAGACCAAGAGCTTACTAGAACCATAAGTGACAGAAAACATGAACAGGATCAAAAGATCATAAGAAAATAGGTTGGAAGGCATCTCCGGAGTTCATTTAGTCCAGCCTCCAGCTCAAAGCAGGGTCAGCTATGAGATCTCACCAACTTATTCATATGTAGTTTGGTCTTAAATACCTTCAAGGAGAACACAGCTTCTCTGCGCAATCTGTTCCAAATGTTTGACTGTCCTCACTGTGAAGAAGTTTTTTCTTATATCCAATCTGAACTTGTCTTATTTCAACTTCTATTATCTCCTGTCCTTGCATCATGCAACACTGTGAATAGCATAGCTCCATCCTCTTGGTGACCTCCTACCACATAAAGTCCCCCAAAAGCCTTAACTTCTCCAGGCTGAGCAAGAGTCAACTTCTCATACTTCTCTTCAGCCCCTGACCATCTTGGTGCCCTCCAATAAACTCCCTCCAGTTTTAAAATTAAATGACAAATACTGGGTAATATATATAGCAGACTCACTTCAGAGATTACTGTAGTGGTGAACAGTCCTCACAGGACTTTGTAGAATAGTTTGGAACCCTTCATCTTAGAGAACTGATATATAAAAGACACAATCTGAAAAGATCTCCCTATTCAGGAATAAATATAAAATTTTCTTTAACTTTTACTGAGACTAAAGTCCCACTTAGACATCTACATTTAAACATCTACTTGCATTTCTTAACAGGGATAGACATGAGTACATGTTTCCTGAAACTGGGCAAAAGTTTTTATATGCAGAATATAACCTGTAACTGGACTTTATATCTGATTACAGTGCCTTTCAAAACTGTACCCACAAATTTCACATTTTCCCAAATGCTGACAAAGCCTTATGAACTGCAAAGTAATTAAAAGACTGAAACAAAAGGCAATGGAAGAACATATCAAGGGTGGAAGGAGGTGGTAGTAGACACGACAGAGTTTCATCAGTATTACTTAAGATTTCCATTAGCTATCCATGGTGACATACACTTACATTTATAAATTATATTGTACCATTATGAATACTAGTGAAAAGGGTGAAATACAATGCAAAGGAGTATGAAAATATCAGACTATGGAAGCCAATACTGCTTGCTTTGCTTATACAAAATTCCCATTAAAACAATAAGGTGTGCAGAATTTGGCTCCTGGATATAGGAAATAAAGGAACAAATCCAAAGCCCACTGAAGTCAATAGGAGACATTCTTCTGACCTCAATGGGCTTTGGATATGACCCAAAATGAGATTCATTCTGGAAAAATGCAAGCTGAAGGAAATAATAATTCAAAAAATATCTGTGAGAAAGATGTTTGGAAAACCTGGAAATCAAAGAATACCTAAGAGACCTTGTGTAATATATGATACGTGACAAGAGCTTACGGACACTGTTACAAGATTGTACCTTTTCTAAAAGCTTATTAGTCTAGAAATGACAGAATATAAGAAGGAAGAAAACAACCCATTCCATCCAGTTAGGAAGTCACAGAGATACAACATCATAGTGCAGGCAGGTTCTTCTGTATGGAATTTACAATGTGCCAAGCATCAAATAAAAACATAGCACAGAACGTGATCATACCATTTGAGAAACCACTAATTTCTCAGCTCTTCTCCCAGATGCAAGTCTGCTAGTATCTACAAAGACCAATGCACAAATAGTTTGCATATAGGAATTTATAGTCAGACTTCAATATGAGGCAAGTGTTACATTTGTGATTTGGTCCTCTTCTCGCTCTAGTGATGAATATCAACAGAGCCTTTTAAGATTCCATCTTTCCCACTCCATACAAATATCTTGTGCTAAATTAGGACATCGTTCTTCCTCTTTGTTGGAAGGACACTCACTTTCATTCTCTTCTATACCTTGCTGCTGTCAGATGGAGAAACTTTCTACGAATATACATACACCTCAGTAAAATGAAGGTCTGACCTTATTCTCAAAATCAAACAGACTCCGCACTCGCAGGATAAACCCTCTAGCTACCTATCCTCTGCAATTATTTTTGTACAATCTCATTGATGAGAACTGGATAAGGACATGGTGTGTAGCAGGAAAATAATCTGAAACAATGATAAACATAGTTTCCCCCATCTAACCCTCAGCCCACAGAAGCACCTATCCTGTCTCCATTTATTCCGTGAAAGAAGCTAAGGATGATTTGCATAAAGCACAAGCTGATTGAATTGAAAAGCTATGGCAGCCCAACTAACACACCTACTGCAGTTCAGAACAGCTTGGTCCTCTGCTCTCACTCTGCTGAGGAGAGGAAAACTTTATTCCTTAAGAACCACCCCCAACAGGCCAACAACACCCCAAAGAAAAAGAAAATGCATGGCTCAACAAATAAGATTTCATCAGGCTTTGCAATTTACTGCTTCATGGGTCCAGACCATCTCTCTCTATATTTTTTGCTTGTAAGACATAGATAAGACAAGAGTGAAGACCAATCATCCCCAAATAAATGTACTGGAATAAATAATTGTAAGATAATTATGATAAAGATGATCAAGCTCCGGTTCATTCTAGAATGTCTTTAGGTTTGTACATTGTAGATTACGTGTTATTTAGTACCATCATTTCTGGTTTAACATCTTTCTATTCTTAGATTTTAAAACAAGAATAATTATTGTTTTTGGAATTGCATAGCTGACCCTTCACAGAAAATGTTGGAAAGCATTTTTTTTCAAAACATTCATGCTTATGCTTCATATATTTTTTGGACCACTTCGCATTTAAAGCTCATTGGCTTTTGCTAGAAAATCGTGCCTCAACATGACTGTAAATCTTTCAGTAGGGTCAATCCTGTACAGTCCTGAGCACTAACTTCTCCTGACCAATTCTTAGGTTTTTTCTGGATCTCATCTTTTGTGACATCATAAAAATTTCAATGGAATGAAGTTACAAATTAAATACTAAATCACATGGTAGGAAGAAAAAGGAACACATGGATTTTAAAACACGAAGTTTGTAAAGAAAATTCCTTAGCAATAGAAATGGGAAAGCAGATGTGGATAAGGTGATACACAAGAGAACATTTCTGAGTTATCTGCCTTGCAACGTCTTCTTATAAAGCTTCGTTAGGTTTTTTAGACAGTAGATCCCTATACTCTAAATCCTCCTAGATTTTATAACATTAATATTGGTAAAATCAAATCTCTTGACTGAAAGCTCTCGTTTCAATTAAGAAGGATGTTAACCTTTTTTTTTTTTTTTTTCAGATACATGAAAAGAGTGACAGGATTATAGACCACCAAATTGTTGGTATTTTAAGAATCTGACAGGCTCAGCACCATGTGCCATTCTAGCCTCCCTGTGTATCCTTTGTGGTTAAAACTCTTAAGCACTTTAAATTCTTTTGGTCAGTATTTTTTTCCTTTTAGAGCAGACAACTAGAAGCACTTTCCAAGTAACCATTTATGGTGTACAGAAAATTATAAGATACTAAAATCACCTCTTTGAAGGTGTTTCCAGGCTTTGGGTAGTAAAACAAATATTTTATTTATAAAAAACAAAGCTGTTGTTTTAAATCTAGAATATAATTATCTATGTTCCAATTCAAATGAATCACAGTAACAGCACAAAGACGCAGCAAAATAATACATGTCAAATCCTAGAGCCTTTACTTGGACAAATCTCCCATCAAGCTTTGGTGGCAGTTTTTCCTGATGAAATATGGCTGAACCAGATCTGAAATAAGCAAAAAAGTTAACAAGTCACACCAGTGGAATCAGCTACGAATCAACAAATGAAATATTTATTTTTGGTGTCTGAAAAATGATGACAATTCAGTGAGTTATCAGTACAAGAGTAGAAGTCCACTCAGACTGGAGTCCTCAGAGTCATTTATCCAGACATAATAGAGGATCAAAAAGATGTCTAAAAAAGCAGATGACTTTCCAGAATATTTGATACAGTCTGGAAGAAATATGCGAACAAATTTTTAAATCATTAAGCTTTGGCAAACAAAATTGACTGTAGCTTTGCATAACTTCATTTACAAATGGCTCAGTCCTCTCACGCTTCTTCTTTTCCAAGGAATAAGAAAAAACTGTGGACTGGTCCTGTGCAGAAGACATATCTGTGTGCTGGGGCTTACCGTGGGGAAGAGGTCACCATTTCTGTGCTGCAGTCAGGAAACATGCCAGCAAGCAGGCTTCTTGGAGTCCAACACCTTGGCAAGAACTGGTGGATATGTAGCCCAGCAGAGCATCCCACTCCACAGACCAGCGCACTGGGAGGCAACGGACGAGGGGAGCTGCCAACCACCTGCAGCTGGTATATCAGGTCATGGAGCAGGAGAAAGATTCTGGCACAGTGCTAGGAAAGTATGTAAGACATACCCCTATCTGTGGGGGTGCGTTGATGCAGGAGCCAAATCTGAGTCTCACACTCAGTGCACAAAAACTTAACAGCTCAGATGGATGGGTAAAATCTGTATCAGTGTAAAAACACCAGGGGATGAAAGCTTTGTAGTTCTGCAGAGGAATCTGGTTCTGCTCTGTACCATCTGTGCACCAATTGTGTAGATTCTTGAGCTTTGTTTGTTTGTTGGTTGTTTTTTTTTTCATTCCGTAAAGATACAGAAGTCAGTAAAAAGAATGCACTTCAGGTCAGTTTAACTCTTGAGCTATTCTTTTTTGCCCTTGCCCCTGCTAATTATAGGTTCTATTTTCTTACAAGAGTTAAAAAGAAGATTCATACCCAAGTACTATTTTACACATTTTAGTTTATTTCAACGACAACAATTTAATTTCAACGTTTGTTCACATTCTGAGGGAAGTGGAGAAAACCTGGAAATACAAAAAGGAAAGATCAAAGGTCTGATTTTCACTGTTAATCCTTGCCACTGACAGTGTATTTGTATGTGCACGTATTACATACAGTTTGTTTGAAACCTAATGACCATGTGATAGTAAATACCTGGCAGATTCAGACCTTGAAAGTGCATGCTCCCATTAGATCTGTGCTAATACCACTAACACCATGGGTTTGTTTGCATGTATTCTTACAATATATATACAAATTAGACCAAACAGTTATTAGCAATAAGTAAATGCAGTCAGGAAACATACCCCATAGAAGTTTATATGTACATTAAACGTATGTAAGTGTGCATATTCTATGCGCACCTAATAAACCCATTTCAGACAAAAGTTTAAAATCTTGATGTCCACAGGCCCTCCAAATATGCTGTGGGACTCACAGAGTGAAATCTGAGACTATTAAAAACAAATGGGAGCCTTGCTTAATCAGGGCTCTGCAGACTGTGGAGGCCCAGAGGGGCAGCCAAGAGAATCTTTGATGAAAATTAAGATTATAATGACATCAAGGTGAAAAAAAGGCATTGCTCCTATCCACTTCTCCAGAAGCTTCTCTGGACTTACAGGAAACACTGCACCTTATGCTCTCAATCAACAGAGAACAACAGTGGAAGAGATGGACTAAGAATTGCATAAACATTGGTAAATGTCTTACAGGAATGTTTTTTTAAAATCTTGATGTTCTTTTTTGGCTTCTGGGGTTTTGGCAGGAACTCCAGCTTCTAGGCCCATTTTTGTGTACACACTTTAATGATGGGCTTGATTAAGAGACAGCAATTCCCTGGAGGTTTAGCTATCTTATTTATTGACACAAACAGGGGTACAATGCCAAAATCAAATGGTTATGTCCCAAACCAATGGAATATCACAGATACAAAACCATCGTGGATTCTTCATTTTTCAGCCTTTGTGTATTTCTACTGTTTTCCACCATATATAAGCTTTATAATCTAACCAACACCCAACCTGGCGTTGAAAGAGATTCCCTTCCACCAAACAACAAACAGTAGAAGAAATGTCAGGCTGCATCTACCCATGAGGGAATTACACTGAGGTCCAGTTATATTTGTCCCTGCAACTCTGACTGCCAAGTGAGGCAGTTTCCCTCAACTGAGGATTTAAAGGAAGAAGATGTTGGCTCTGGGATAAGCTAAGACAAGATTGCTAAGGAAACTTGTAGACAACGAACTGTATTACAGGGTAGTTCAGGAGTCAACCACAAAGGGAAACGAGGCAGTGAGTTTATAAAAATGAACTTGCTCTATTCCAGCCTTCTCCTACACAGTATTCCAAATGTTCATTGAGGCCACTAGGATATGCAAGCACATAATATATCTCAGAACAGGACTTCATATTCAAAAATAGCCTTACCTCAATGAAGTGCCACCATTTCTGGAGTGATGCTTGGAACTGTTTAATAATGATAGGGCACAAAATGAAGTTAGCCAGCAAAGGAGAATGTGGGCAAGGCAGCATGCTTAGCACTAAGGAAAAGTACTCAGGAATCACCACTGATCACCAATTTGTCATCTCTTTAAGATTACTTAAGATGCAAAAGACACACAAAAAATACATTCCTGAATAGAAGCAAGGCTCTGGTTTTCATGACTTAAAGGCAGCATGAAGAAAACCTCCTTGACATCCCCTGTACTAAACTAATGGCACTGAACTTCAGACTAATTGACCATTTTCTTCTTCCTCTCCCTGTCAAGTTCAAGGGGAAGAACTCTCTCCTGTGGCTCTGCATCCCAAGAAAACTCAATCTCCTTAAGCCCCTTCTCTTGCAGGAGAAAGTGGAAATGCTCTATAGCCTGCAGCTCTACCATATATACTTTTACTGAAACAAGAAATGTTTTCTAGATTGGCAATTTAAGAAGCACCGAAGCCTCTGTGTGCTAACATTAAAACCTCTTTTCATCTGTGAAAATTCCACATTTCCTAAAAGCCTTGCTTTCTCATAGGAAGATGGCCAAAACCTCACAGAGATTTGAGTTTGTGGAAGAAATCTACAGTTTCTGATCACTAATTACATTATTTCTGCTATTCAATATATGTATAAACATGCACATTATTCCTTATGTTTTAATTTCTGATTTATTATTTTCTTCAGTTTGACTTCCACCTGATTTTTAGTTTATTATGAAATTGTGAATATTTTTTCCTTCATCCTTCATTAATTTTATGGTTGCTCCTATTCTGTTATATATTGTCTTTCCCCTTCAGCCATTCCTTTGTATTTTCTTAAGGCAACGAGCCATTCTTGCAGTGCTGTACAGGGATGGGACAAATTGCCAGCAAATTTTTGACACACATGCAGTAAAAGTCCTTTCATCACCCATTCAGGTTTGTAAAAGGCAACTCTAGATGGCATTTATACATACAATGGTACTTTTTATCCAGAGTGTTAATTGTAAAGTTTCTAATTTGTCTCAATATCTTATCTATATTATATGCATAAATATTTCTCATATAACATGATAATATAACAATTACTTACGCATATTATAGATATGAATATGAGCACATAAATAACATTTTCCAATATTCCAAGTAGCACAACAAATTCTTAACCTGGTACTTGCAAACACTATTATGTGAACAGAACAAACTGTAGTAGTCAACTTAGTAAAAACATTCATGTATGAGGAACATCTTTGTGTTCTATTGGATTTTTTTTACTTACCTTTAAAAAGATTTTTAGACTATGATATACAATATTTCCCATATAATCATATTTTCAGCAAATATGTCTGTATTAAATCTGATCATTCCTTTGCTGAGCTAAAAACCCAACAGTGTGACAATCTTAAAAGACCAAACAGTGAAATGAACTAGACACAGAAAGCCCTCACCATCCAGTTACCTTATGACAAACTGCAAAACCCAAATATGGGGTCTGAGAAATAAAAAATATGTCAGAGTTAGATTAAGTGTGATGCAAAACACACTGATATCTTTTGGATAACAAACGAGTCTCACACAGAAGGTCATCAAACTGAGAGTCCAGTACAGCAGACAAAAAGCTGGAAAATAATATAAACTGTGTAAAGGTTACTGATGGAGCAGTGAATCTTTGAATACCGTATTCAGCTCATCTTCAGAAGATTTTAGTTGAAAGAGAAAAGTGTCAAAGACAGGTAATGAAAATGTGGTTAAAGGCACAATATGACCCTATTATAAGAAGAGAATGAAATGAATAAGTGATAATATGACACAGGCATTGGATAATGAAATTCTGGCAGCAAGTGCCAAGAACAGTTATGTCCACAGTGTAGTTTGACAGGAATTCTCAGCAAAGAAAGGAAGCCTCATGTTTCTGATCACTACTGTAAATGTAACAAAGCAAGAAAATGCAGGGGGGCAGTCATAACCTTCAACATCCTGCCAAAGTAAACAAGAAGGCATTTGATTTTCAGACAATAAAGACTAAGTGAAAAACGAAAGTGGGAAAGCTCTGGGTAGAGCTTTCTCTAGTAGAGAAAGACGGACAAATGTGCATGATTATTTATTGCTTTGGAACAATACAAATTACTGAAGAAAATTGAAGTATTTTTGAAAAAAAAAAAGAAAAATAGAAAGGATTAGTCTTTCAGACATGTGCTGAAGATACTTAAAAAAGGAACAGAGAACTCTGGAAAAACAGAAATTCAATTGGAAAAGTGCACTTTTCATTATGAATGCTGTTTCCTGTGGAAGCTCAACTCAACTAAGGAATTAACCTTCTAAATGCATTACCAGGCTACCTAGGATAAACTGAGAAGAGGCTACCATTGACCACTGATGGATGAGAAAGAGTCAGCAAGACAGATATAGGAAAATTTCTGGAATTAACCAGAACAACAGCAGGATATAAAACAGCAGAGTAATACATTTTGCAAAAACACTTCTAAACACATTTTATGAGATGTTAAATCATGTTTGCCACAGATGATTGACAAAAGTAATTGCACTTTCCACTATGGCCATCACATAGCTTCCTCAAATCAGTTTCGAAGTTAGCCCTCATGTTGCTTCTGCACACACACACATGTTCTGTGTTCCCTCCAACTTAAAGTGGATATGGCAGTCACATCACTACATGCAAATTACACTTCTGAAATCAGAAGTTAAGGCAACTAGAAGTAGTCTGACGCTGGAAAGACAGCTTTTCTAAAATAATCCACCATTTAAGGGCCATTGAAAGCAGAAATCAATAGTCTCAACAAGACTGTACTACATTGTATAGCAGGAGAGACACACTGACCTTTCACATTCATCCTGCTGCTATCTATCCACTTCCTCCTGTATTTCCTGTCTGCTTTTTCCCGCCTTAAATTGGCTTTTAACAATTTCTTTGATATCCCTTACTGGTGGAAATGTTCAAAGATGTTTGTTGTTAAAAGTGTTAAAGCCAGCAGCAAACATTTTTCATTGTTTTTGAAAAAAATATGGACCGTAGCTACTTGCTTATTAAATTCTTGATACACTCTTTTACACAGTGACAGATCATTGACTGAAAATACTCCCAGACTTTTTATCTCTCAGGCAAGGATGAAACTGAACACATAACTTCACATTAAAATTGAAATGTAGAAAATGAAAAGATGCAGAGCAAATGGAGAATCATTGCAAGACTGTCTTACATTGTTCACAGTGTTCGGTATCTTCTCAATTAAAACATGCTTATCAAAATATTTTCTGTGCCTTTTCACTACATAGATAAATCCCTATGTCCTATGAGATGACCTAAAAGTGGGAGCCACTAAATAAAAAGGAAAGCCAAGGTGAAAGAGTTATGGAAAGAAAACAAATGATCAACATTCACCACTAGAGAGTCTTTAGAAAGAGCCAGAAACAGTGATCATCAGAAATCCTATAATTATTTAGGAAGAAGCATTTAAAAATAATGTAAAAAATACTTTACAGTGGCATGTGTTTATCCTCCACATACTGTATTACACAAACAAGTGTAATACAAGAAACAAAGCCAATTTAAGGAAAAAAAAATCAGTTTGCTATTCAAACCATAGATCTGGTAACAGATGGAAATTGAACCTCTTAGACTGTTCTTACCATAATGACTACTTGGAGAACTTACTAACTCCAATTATAGCCACAATTAGCACTTTTTAAGGGCATACAGCATAAAGCACAGAGACAGATCTAACACAAAATTTTAAAAATTAACCTCTTTGCTGTTACATTGGCTTATCACACTCTGCAACTGGAAAAGGATTCATCTTTTTTACTACTTCCCCAGATTTCCTCAGTGTCCTGGCTTCCAGAGAATGGATTCATCTTTGTGATTTTTAGTGACACCTGCAGTTCTCTAAGAAAAATGCAGTGAGAAGGCTTTTTTCCCGTGGTGCAACACCAGCATAATGCCAGCATAATGTCTCATTTATTCACCACTAATGAGGCAGAGGCCACAACCAAAAGGCACAAACCAAGATTTTCCAGTGGGTGTTGGATCAGCTCGCTGGCAGGTAGATCCATTGGCAGGTAGAATACCTGGGACTTGGACCATCTCAGAGCACTCTTTTACTAACAGAGAACTTAAACAGGGCTTTTTTTCCTTTTCCCTTTGGCAGCCCCATGGTATATCCCAGTGGCAGCTCAAGGTCTACACAGCCAATGTCTCCTAAGCTACAGGATTTTTTCCAGTCTGCAATTCTGGAGTCAGAATACTAGCTCTGTTTGGTACTCACCAATACACTATGCAAATCCTAATGACACTTCCTATAGCTCCTTCTCGTAGAATTTCATATTATGTCATTAGTAGACAAAGATTTTAGTGATTGTTAAACATTATCTGGAGAAAAGTTATTGATCCACAAAGCAGAAACTGAATGTTTGTTAAGAAAAACATAAAGAAGTCCTAACATCAACAGGTTGCAATGATGTTCTGCCTACCACACACAACTACTGTTTATTTAAAGAGCGTCTGAGAAACTGTGATAAGGTTCATTGCTATTTCTACCAAGTATGAATGCTAACCTGCTGTTGGAATGGAAATGGACTAACATTTCCAAAGGAAAAATAACCTTCTAGACAAATTTTAAATGTAGTTAGATAGCAGATAAATGTTTTTGCTTTTATTTTCTGTTCCCTAGGGAAAAAGAGACTGAAAAAAAAAAAAAGTGTATCAATTCATTTTGGATTCTTTTTATACCATAGTCTAAACAATAGAACTAATAAACAGAATAGTATTTAGAAAGCTCTGAGTGAATAAAGAAAAGACATAACTTTTTTTTTTCCAGAAAACACTGGGGTGAATACGGATGTATTTTTCCAATATGAATATACTTATCTGCTAGCAATCTGATATTCCCAGCTCTGTCTGCTCATGATCATAGACTAATTCTTAAAATTAGTCATTATGATTTTAATTCCACATGACTGTGGAATTTTAAACAGAGTATCAATATGTTCTGAAGGCTTTATTGCCTCTTAGAATATCAAATTCCAATTAGTCGTTAAACAATCACCTTTCATTATATACACCATTTCACTCTTGGAGCAATGTCTATCTTTAATAGACAATAGTCTGATAAATATTCTGGAACAGATTGTTTAACACTATAACTCATAGGGTTGTCTGGTAATGAATAGATACTGTTATTCTGCAATTCAGTTAAAGAAAAATATAAGGTGTCCAAACAAAGAATTATAGAATCACAGAATTGTTTAGGTTGGAAAAAACCTTTAAGACCACCAAGTCCAACTGCAAACCTAGCACATGCAATTATTGTCTTTTTTGTTTACAGGAGACACATACAAAAATTTATTCAGTAGAGCAGTCTGGAATCACTAATTCTTCTGAGGATTATACTTTTTGGAAACCTCTGTGTGAAAGCTCCCTCTAATTCAATACTGACACCTTACTAAATCCTAGCTAAATACTCTGGATCAAGACCATAGTCGCAGCATTCCATAAACAAGGATTGTCTGGAAAACATACCCTTACAATGTTTAGATCTCCAGAAAATATCAGAATCAGTTACTTCATAGTTTTCCTAAGCCTGAGATTATAGTAAAGTTAAAATGCAATTAGTGTCTACGCAGCAAAGTTGTCGAGGCTTAGGTGAGGAATTTACCTCTATGTTTTAGAACTGCTTTGACCAGAAACATTATACAGAGATTCCATTATGTTTAAAAGACAAAAGCATCACATGCCCCAAAGAAATGATTTCTAAGGGTTAAGGGTAATGCTGTCTTATAGAATATTACTATTGGGCATTACCATCTATCCCTTGCAGTAATTAATTAACTGTGATAAAAGTTCTAAATACATTCTAAAAATACTGGTTGACTTCCTCTCTCAAGTACTTGGATTGCCAGACATGTCCAAGCCAGAATGCCTAGCTCGACAGTTATTTCAACAATCTCCTTCAGTAGCCAGATACTCCACCCAAAAACTGAGTACAGAATGTAGAAAACAGGGGGATCCTGTATCTATTGCATGTTCCCTGGCTGGGAGGAAACATAAATCAGGGACCCAAAATGAATAATGCATTGCCAAGGTCTACAATCTTCAAAGACTGTGGAGGCACAGACCACCGAATATTAGTAATTAGTAAAACATTGTTCCCTTTGCAACAGAAGACTCCTGGCAAACCAAACTGGTCTAAGAATTCTTCAGATGGTGGAGTGGAGTTCAATTCTGGAAATGTAAATGAAGGAATGAGTAGACAGAAAATTTTTAACAAGTATTGCATGTCCTAAAGGGGCCAGTGCTCTGTAGCTATGAAAATCGCCACTGTTGAACAGGTAATACAATAGAATAGGAACTTACATCTCCCACATCAAGAACAGTCTGGGTGAGGTGATGTGAGAGACCATCTGGCCTCCATTAAAAAAAGAAAGGAAAGTATTAGGACACAAGAACACAGATAAGAAACCTGTCGAGCAGTTTTAATGTGTGTTTAGAAAACAAAGCCAAATAGTTCATCAGCTAGCACTGCAATGATGTTGAGAAATAAGCAAGCGCACTTAATACTGATGAGAAAGGAGGTTGATCCACATAAGCCAGTTCAAGAAGTAGGTATATCCTCAGAGTAAAACACATACATACAACTAGGTACTGATGTTGATAGTTTAGAGTCCCTGGAATGAACTCTTCTTTTAATGATCAGATGAAAAGGTATTTTCTCACTATTCTTTCTAGCAGAATGGCTGCATAGATGCCTGTATAGAAAACAAATGACACTCCTGTTGCCAGGAATAACTGAAGAGATTTTAGGCATCAAGGAAGTGATGTCAGGAAGTAGAACCACGTGGGCAGGACAATGTGTGTAGTGATGATGGTAGCCAGTGTAGCCGTAACAATCTAAAGAAGATGTAAGAAGCAGAGCCACCAGGCCAGAAACATTCAGGAAGCAATAGTGAATGAGCCAATGTGGGTACTGTCCAGCTGTGTTTTCTGAATGTTGCCAAAGTAGGTACAACTGCACAAGAAATCAGTGCTGTAGGAGGCAATCATTGTATGAACTTCCAGCATTTTCCCCATGGACTTCACAGAGTAAATCACTAGGGTGTACAACATCCCTGATGCTACTATAAACCCCTCATCCACATGATAAGCCTATATACTCACACAGATGGCACAAGAAATTTGGCTCTGGTGTCATACACAGGAGAAGATGAAAAGACATGTCGTCTTAACTCATTTCAGAAGAAAACTTTGGAGTCCAGTTGCTTTTTGCATGGTGTTTGCATCTTGAGCAACCAGCAAAGAGGAAATTCCTGAGAAACATGACCCTCATTGAGAAAAACAAGGTATCCCACATGTAGGCTTGATCATGGGACAGAACCTTCCTATGTTCTGCACAACTGAAATGAGGCTTTGGACTAATCCTCAATACAGGAGAAGCAAAAGGCAATACATTATTTGCAAAAGATCTGCAAAGCACTCCCTTTCAACGAGAGACCTTCCTTATACACCAGATGCTGAGCCACAAGGAAAGAAGCAACAGCTGAACTCTACTAATATTGCAAAGGCAAAATTTTAGATTTTCAATGCCTGGGCCATAGCAAATCCATCATAATTGCCAACATGGACCCATTTCAAGAAAGAATATGTGGTTCAGTGATAGGTATTGGTTAAGATCAGAGGGCATATCTAGAACGTGGTTTTTTTTTTCCCAGCGACAATAACCTTCGAGGTAAAGTATATGGCCTCTAAAAAGCTGATCATGCAGTAAATGGCAACAGCAGTTCTAAATATTTAAGGCATTTGGGGGGGCTTGTTTCTCCAAATAAATAAAGATTTAGGGCAAATGCCAGACTTAGAGGGAAGAGAAGAAGACTGGGGACTGTTCCTCATCAAAGAGATTATTGGATAATAGGGAAATACCAGGAGAAAAGCCTAAATCGCTGCAGCTGATTCCTCTTCCCATAAGGTAGGCTGCATGTCCGTTCTTTCTGTAAGCCACGGCTGACATGACATGCCTAAAATATTAAATGTTCAAAGCAATAATGACAGACATTTATTTCTGGTTTCACATAATATCACTCTTAAAACTGTGGAATTTTAATGCACATTACGCATTCAGGACTGAAGTAGTGCTCAAAATGTAAATAGTGCTAGAATTCTTACCTCTGTACTCGATCACACAAAAAACCACCCCAGATAACATTTTATCTTTCAGTGTGTCCAGCTGCACACTATTGTTCTAGGTCCTGATCCTTGTAAAAAGGCCAAAGCAGAAACTCCCATTAATTTCAATAATGCAGCGTCTAATTCTACATGGAACACAACATGAAAGACTGTCATATTTTCAGGCAGATCTTTAGTCAAAGACCATTTGCTTAAGGACAGCATTTTTACAAAAAATCTGTGTCAATATAATAAAGGGTTAAGCAAAAAGATTTTAAATCAAAACACTTATGAGTTCTTCCTGCTTTTATCCCTGTTCAGTGAATTAGTTAACAGTTGCAGCTGGTACAGAATGCATTTGGAATAGCCATTAATTTCTACCGCTTCAGCAGCAGCATGCTTTGGTTTAACTAGCCAAAGGATGTCTCAAATTCCATTCATCTCTTCCTCAAGTAAGTGATTTCTACCTTGTGTGAAAAAAATTAGTAACATGGCAAAGTAGGAAATTTGAAATAGTTTTGGATTTAATGGAGGATTGAAAAAAACATAAACTACATTTGATCTGACCAAAAAGGTAGAATGACCAAATAAGTGAGCATCTACATGAACTTAAAAGTTTGATGAACATTTAGTTCAATTAATACAGCATATGGACAGAACAGGAGGAAGTATTATTGGTGATAAAAATTAGTCAGGACAGTCAAATCTAAAACCTACTGCTAGCATTTGCAGAAGAATTATACCATACTGAGGAACAGGAAATAAAATTTATTAACTACAAAGACAGTATCTCTGACTCTGGAATTTCCTGAACTGCAAACTGCTGGAGCTGGGGAGAATATTCTGACAAAGTAACAATACATCATCGCCCCGTACTAATGTTGGTTTTTTTCCAACAGCATTTTATTTTAGCCAGTGTTGAAGACACTGAAAAGTGGCCTAGAGTAACCTTTGGTCTAACCTAATATAATCATTCTGATGTTCTTAAAATGGATAATGGATGCATAAAATCAATAAATGCAATATAAGACATAAGACAAAACCATAAAAAGATGATCTGTTTAACTATTACCATAATGAGAGGTGATCTTGGAGGCATTATGGATGATTCTTTGAAAATAACAGTTCAATATGCGACAGGATTAAAAAAGGCAAACAGCATAAACTACAAGGAAAGAGACGGACATAACTGAGACAATATGAACTTACCATCTTCCCATCATATACGAACTATGCAGTTCTGACATCCCGTCTCAGAATAATAAAAAAAAAGACTCTACAAAACTATCATTTTAGTTTCTAAAAAACTGTAGCTTCCAGAAGTGTGGAACAGCTTCACAAAAAAAATAAAGAAAACACACCAAGGTGTTTCACTTCAAAAAACCCCAGAAGATTGAAAGCAAAAGATGACTAATGTCCATGTTGAGATGACTAATGTCATTAATGTAATTAAGACAGTTAACAGAGAAGAATAATCTGTTATTTGTTACTCTGCAAGTAATAAGGCTCACTGAACAAAATTCTCACATAGCAGGTGAGAGAGAGCATTAAGCTAGATGGACCTTTGGTCTAATTTTATGTGGCTGGTCTTATATTCTAAATGACATGAAGTAAATGAGATCAAGAACTTATATGCAAATATTCATTTGGAAATAATATAAAAACAGTGTATGTTCACAGCTATTCTAATTATTTATAGCCATTTTATGGAAAGAGCTATGAAAAGTTTAAGTAGATTAGAAATTACAGATCAGGAAAAGACCAACCACAGTAGTTTCCTGCAAAATTCCTACATTTTCATTTGAATGCACAAATATATGGGCAATTTTCAGAGACAGAATATAGGACCAGATGGAATTCTTGTATCCAGATGAACATGAAGTACAAGTACTTGAAGTTTTGATTTTTCACAATTTCAAAATAATCTTCATTTCCCAGAGCCACATATTATTCCAGACAGTACGTTTATGAGGTCTTGCTTATTGTTCTCTATTGTCAATGTTTCTCAAACCTGTTTCCCGGGACTATTTCTTTAAAATTGTACTACTTGTCATGTCCCACTGCTCAAGCACACTCATGTTTTATTTTTTTTTTAAATTCCAAAAAGACTTAGGCACACTGAGTAAACAGATTTAATAAGCTGAACTCAATCGTGACTTCTCCAGTTACATTTTTTGGCAGAAAATGCCTTTCTGAGTTTCTGTTTCAGTAAGATTCACTTAATACAACCAAAGCTGAGCAGGCTTTGATCCACAATTACAAAGTTAAAATATATGGAGGAAGAATAATGCTGGGAAAATGCTCTCTTGGCAAATAAAGGCTGAAGCAAATTAATTCCACCAATTTCCCACCTTTAAGATTTCAAATCTTGCCATTGCTAATAATACTGAAATACTTATTAACATTTATATAAATATAATTAGAGAAGGTCTTTGGACCTGCCAGTAGGATCAGAAGCTATTGGAACTTTTATCATATGAGCAAGATCAAAACCAAAGCAGCTATATTCCTGCTTTTTTTTTTCTTTTGCATTAAGCACCTTTCATAGCCCAAGCATCTGACTATCGTCTTAACTTAAAGTACTTGGCTATAACCCAAAGACAGGTTCAAATAAGGTTCTTTGATTCCACACACATGCACATACACACATTCCTTCAATCCACCCTCCTTGCGTGCAAGAGTCAACAGGAGTTAAAGGCAGTCAGTACCTGAAAACATGTTCAGCACTTAGCAGGATATGGCCCTTTATCCTTATTTGCCCCCTTCACTTGCTTAGTTCTCTTTTTGCTAGTTCTACTATTAATGCTCCTCTGCAACAAAAAATACGGTCCAAAAACCTCTGATGCCTACTGTCATCTTCCCCTGAAGTGCTATACAGCATATATCCCCACATTACTAAATGTAGTTTCTATGTTCTATATCATCAATTTTGGAAACTAAGATAATTCTGAAAAATAGGACTGTAAAATTTTCACTAAACTTTGCAAGATTGGGAAATTCTTCAGTAAATACAGTCATTTTTCCCTGAGATACTGTTCTATTGTATTCTGTAAGGAGATCTCTATTTATTTTAAAACACAGGACTGAATTCTCACAGCTTGTGATCCCAAAATGTGGAGTAGAGTTTACCGTCATCATCCAGCTCCCCTGATTTTGTTCAGACTGGAAAACTGTTCAGACTGAAAACTTTCTGCGTGCCTCTTTAGGTTCCCATTCAACACAAGTGACAGCATTAGATCAATGGGGAAACAGGAATGATACAGACCGAGATCTTATTCTGACAGTCACTTAGGATTTATATATAATCTAACATCTATACACAGAAGCCCACAGATAACATAGTTAAATACAATTGCTTACATTGAGCAGTTCTGTAAATTTAGTGGTGGTGAGGACTTAGTAAATTCATGAATCTTCTAGACTTCATTTACAGATCATCAAATGAACTATTAAAATTTACTGCAAATCAGCCTTAGTGCCTCAGTTGCTTTCCTAAATGCATGTTTAGATTCCAAACTAAAAGTGACTTGAACTTCTTGGAAGATAGCCAGCAATTTAACTGTTTGTGAGCCTATAAACGTCTTGAGGAATTACACTTTACCACCTAAGTTTGAACATATTAGTTCAAATGTTTTGGACTTTATTCTTAAAAAAAAAAAAATCACACTGCATTTAACTATGTAAACATTTAGCTTATTACAACCTTAAATTTCCTTCTATGAAAGTAGTAATAAATCAATTTCCCACAAAGTTTTAGAGGAGTCAGAGTGGAGGATTATCCAATTGGAATTTGAATAATGGAAATAGCAGTGCAGAGGATGCTTCATTATTGGATTTTTAACCAGAAAATTCCTAATTTCGAGGTGCCAGGTAAAAGAAAAAAAAAAAAAATCCTCCTTTTGAGAGATGCTGTTTATTTAGAACTTTTTTTTTTTTTGCTTTCTACATGAGAATCATCACTTTTTGTTTTATTTCCAAGTAAATGAAATATGAATTGATTTTTTATGTCTTTCCACAAGCCCATTAGTAGCTATGGGAAGGAAACAGTTTCAAGGCAGGTAAGAGCATACCTACTGTATTATTTGCCACCCAGGTTAACACATCCTAACTTCTGTAACAAATCTTCTTTCAGTCATCTATAAAATGGATACAGTATTTATTATTGGAACAATCAGATATTTATTAATGTTTCTTAAGTACTTACACATTCTTAGATTACTGGCACTAAATAAATCAACAATACTGCAAACAACTTACAGACATCTATTTAACAAGTCTCATGAGGCAGTTTATTAGCAAATAGATTCTCAGTGAGAAAATGAGAACATTACCCACATATATTTTTAAAACTCTATTCTTAGAATTTATTTTTTTTTAATTTGGCACTAGAAATTGCTTAGCAGCATCCCTTACTATTGGTATTTGCGCTATAACCTCTGTCTACTGCTTCATTAGCACTAATGCATCAGTAAGTCAGGATGTATTTTTATATTAGTAAGATTTAACATTGCTGAGCACTCTCTTCTCAAATTTGATATCGTTACACTACTGCTGATTTCAAAACATGCAACTGACCCACCTTAATACAAATGTACTTTTTAATCTATGCCACATAAAAAAAAATATTGATGAGTCTCATATTTGTGACTAGTCTTATAGTATTTTAATATAATCAGCTTCTAAGACAGAAGCTACTTTCACATTCAGACACAGACCCACAAAACCAGCCCAAAGCAATCACAAAAAACAAAACAAAACAAAAACCAAAAACCACAAAAAAACCCCTAAATCTGGAACAATAACCATAGTATTAAATAAGTAATAGCCAAACCTATCCACAATAGTAAAGTTATTAGGTTGCTAGATTTTAAAAACTAGTATCTATAGAATCTCCTTCATTCTTGATACCACACAGTTTTCAGAATTCTGCTTGTGACATGAAATGAATTTTTGTATTTCACTGAGATCAATAAGGAATTCAAGCAACAGAGAGTCAATACAGGAAAAGAAAACCAACAAACCTATCCATTTACAAAATCTTCAAATTATATTAAACTGATCAAAACAAATTAACAAAAAAAAATAAGCAAAGAATATTAATGGAAGTTAAAATATCAATGTTCAACAAAAAAAAATAGCAGATCTAACTAATAGCTTAAAAATCATCCCATTCTTCATTTGGTGACTTGTTCTACATACTCAAAATTCACAAGGACAGCAAAAGAAGGAATGAAATGGTAAATAAGACACATAAGGACCAGATTTTGTCACTCCTTATTCATGTGTTTTTCTTCTGATGATAAAACTGAATGGAGTAGACATTTTATTAAACCTCTCCTTTAATAGGTCAGCTGCTCTAGGACAACTTAGGGGTCACATTTTGTGGTCCAGCATGTTCTCACTACATTGCTTGAACATCAGAAAAACACTGGATACCTCTCTCTAGGTAGAATTACCTGATCACAAAAATCACTTCAGATGGCTAGAATCCAGTATAACCAATTCCTACAGTCTAAGTAACCAAATGCTCTTTAAGGTTGCTTCCAACACAAATTATTCTATGATTTGATGATTCTATGAAGTGGGAAGCAAGCACAGAACATGAGCAAAACAATTCCAGGTGCTGGACTGCTTCATGTGGATCTTAACTAGGGTAAGGAGTGTTGGTGGTCCCCTTTTTGTAATGCTGCAAGGACTGTCGTAAAAGTGAATTTAGAATTTGAATCCAGACCTTTTTTTTCCTTTGCCTTAAAACCAGCCCACTATCTTTACATGTTGTGAGTCATTGTTTCAATGGTTTTATCATGTAATTCTTACACAAGCAGTGCTTACAAAGAAATTTGGTTATTTACAGTAGTAAAGCCCAGAGGCCAAAAATCATCCCCTCGGCCCCCACCCAGGCATGTCCTACTATAAAAACATAGCTGAATCATGATTTTATTTTATTTTTTTTAACTCTTATATGCATTATTAAATAAAAGTACATGGCACTGGTTCTGTAAGTAACCAGACCACTATCCTACAAATCTCAGTAATTTTTTAGAATTATTTGATAAATCCATTGATGCTAATTAAAAACCTGCCTGTGCAAGGATGGCCACATCAGGGACTAGTCAGGAATATGGAAAAAGCAGAGTACTGTGACTAATATTGTTAATGCCTCTTTACACAAGATTACAGAGTCACATTCTCAAATCCTGAGGGGAATTTGGCTTAGTAGCTCACCCTCTTTGATACTTTTAAAGAACAGAATGTAAGGTGCTAAAAGCATTTGTTTGGCAAGAAAATGGTCTGAGACAATTCTGATGGTAAAATAGTCTCACAGTAGATGGGTCCAGGCATAGGAAAAAGTTTGAAAGGTTGTGAATAGCAGACAGAATGACAGAATGGAGTTGTGTTCTTCATTCCTCAAAAAAACCATCATCAGTAACAAATTCACTGCATGGCACGTTTCTCAAAGTATCTACTTATTTCTTTCGAGTAGCAAATTAATTAGAAAAGTTATATTGCAAACCACAGACAGTTAATGAAAGAATGGTTAGACTGTAGATTTTTTTTAAAAATCTGGTAAAAATAGTAGTAGCAGTGAGTTTATTTTAAAACCTAATTAAACAAACAAAAACACAGTATAATAAGATCATTACTTAGTTAAGTGTTTTTAGAAGTACAACATTTGACTAACATGGCTAACTCCTTCACACACAAGTTTGTACTCTCAAACTGTAAAGAAGAATGTAGAAATAAATGATTGCTTTTTAAAGATACGGCAAAGAAGAATAGATATTCTGTCCAGAAAAATTAAGAATTAATATTATTTTAGACTATTGTAACACTACAGCACTATTTCATTTAGGCAAAATGCTTATTATTCTCATAGCATTTAGTCCTAGCATACGTTTTATGATAGGATTACCAGTAGTTCTTGTAGCACTGTCTCCCAGGATAGAGCCGCTCAAATACAGAAAAAGGCACTCCCTGTACTTTTGTTTCACAATTTTTTTTTAGGATTTTTATTTTTATTTCACATCTATTTGATTTGATAACTTACTAAAAAGAGGATCTCCCATCCCAAACTAATCTACTTATCACTTTAGTGCCATGTACGTCCAGCTGCAGTTTGCAACTTCTATTTCAGAGAAAGCCAGTAAAGAAATACGCACCTAAAAACTGTGTCGTGCAACTTGAAGAACAACTCCTCCCTCACCTCTAAGGTTCTCAGTTTAAAACATAAGGCATGAAATTTAATAGTAAATGGCTCCCAGAGCCAGATGGTGAGTACTTGTTCTCTTACATGGTCTCAGTTCAGAGAATATGACTACAGATTTTCTTATTTAAGTGGCCACATTCTAACTTTCTATTGTACTTGGTAACAAACTAGTTTTGTTTGTAACAAACCAAAAGTTTTGACATTTCATACTACTGACAATATGCAATATTATTAAAAGAATGTGAAGTAGGGACATAGCTGCTTTTTCAACATCACCAGTCAACTCCTCTTTTCCTCATACAGGATTTGAAATCTCTTCAACAGAATATACCAAGCCTGTACCCTATGTCTGTGTTGAGTCCAAGGAGGAGCTCTCTCTTTCACAAGCCAAATTCTGATTTATACTGAAATTTCTTTAAAAGACTACGAAGTGAATGTTGTATTTTTTCTTTGCAAATTGCATGAAGGTGTACATTAGAAACAGTTTAATGTACAAAAATCATAGCAAATTAATTGATACCAAAAAATATACCATCATAGGTAATACAATATGTAGTTATAAAATTTCTTCTCTCTAGCTTTTCATAGAAAACACATTTTTTTCTGGATTCATATTATGGAAAATCTTTTATTCTAGGAAGATTAATCAGTTGACAAGAGTCTAATTCAGCAGAGAACACTGCTCTCTGTTGTTCTACATTATAAAGACTGCTTTGCAGCTCTTGTACTTTTTAAATTTTTAAGGCTCTTATGCATCCTATTCAATTCAAATAAACTATCAGCACATGCTTGTATGATCTGACTATTCAGTTGATATTAAAAATTCTTAATATTTTTCAGTTATATAGCTCAGGTAGCAATATACATAAGAGTTGATACGGAAAATTCTGCATCAAATCTAACATGACAGCATGACAGCAACTGAAATCAGTAAAGACAGGTTTTCAGATTTGTTGTCATAGCTCTGCCACATACCATTGGTCTGGTTTTTCTGACTTGAGATGTCAGGGCCCTTTTTAAAATCGATTGCTTCCAGATGTACAGCATAGTGTCAGTGTAGAGAAAGAGAAGGCATAATTCCCAATGGGGTAACAGAAATGGCAGTGAAATCAAAGTCAGTCTCTTCAATGTATTTATTTGTTCTGTCCTGTTACATACTGCATTTTTCTTTCTCATGCTTTTAGGAAACCACCAGAAAAGCAGAGCATTTTCCTTGTGCAATGTTTATCAATAGGACACTGAAGAACACCTGTCCCTAATGAATTTAACAGTGAAGTCATTTGTAAAGTGACATATTCACCATATGAAAGATCTAATATTGTAACCATTGCATTCAGCATGCCATTAAACTGTATCAGGAGCTGGTTCATGAAGTTATTGATGGAAATAAATTATGACTCTGCTAGTTTGCAAGTTCATATTCTCCAGATCATCAGTATGCAGTTATTATCTGCACGTGACATTACAGCTCTTCAGTGACCTGTGAGAAATACATTTGATGATTTTATTTCCTGTATTTCTTTACAGATTTCTCTCAGAAGAGAACACTCTGCCATTATTGTACTCTTTTTGTGCACATCATTCGGCAGCCCAAATTTTAAATGATTACATAAAATGAACTGTGTCGTAGGTCAGCAGAGAAGGACATGATCCAAGGAGCTTTGGCTATTCTTCCTGTGTTATTTGTCCTGCTAATTCAGTTCTGCAGAGCTAGCAGTCAAGCTCCATATGAAAATATGATAATAAACAAGAAAGTCTGTGTTTATTACAGAGTTCTTCTAATATTTATTCTATACTTCAGTGCAACACGGGAAAGACTCTGCACTGGAATCCTAAACAATAAACCATTAGACTGTGATGCTTCATAGCCAAATAGAATGTGTCCAAATGTTTCAGAATATTTCTTAAATTCCTGGCTTTGTATTTAAGGCAACATTCTTGCAATTATGAACACGTGAAATGGCAAATTATAATTAATATTTGTTTTATTGCACTGCTTAGTACATAAACACAGTATTTTTCTGAAGAAAATTAAAAAAGCTTCCTTTTTCAAGGCAAAATATGTACAAAGAAAGCATAACATATTCCAGAAGACACTGATAGAGTCACCAAGTAAGTATGCATTTTTCAGTAACATAATATCAAATTAATCTGGTATTAGTCAACAGGAACATTAAAACATGCAGTAACTCATGTAACAGTAAATTCCATCTTTTTCTGCTCTTCAGTTACTAGTTCTAGATACACAGAATGTAGAAGCACAGAACTGAAGAGAATCGGGTGAGTGGAAGTAGAAAGAGACAGATTGACCCGGTGGTACCGACCTACTGAAAAGATCACAGAAATATGATCAAAGGTTTTTTTTCACTCTTTCTACATCACAGGCTTATTTTAATATAGCTTAAGAGATAAAGAGCATTATTTTGATCACCTATGATGTAGGGCCTGTCTTCACTCAGAGACTGCAGCCTGTCACTAACATTCAGCTGCCTTTCACAGATCCTCACAAGCATTTCCTCCAGGACACATGGGTATTATTTTTCCCCTGACATTATTTTTCATTTCTTTACTTATCTGCCGAACGCACATAACAAAGGCAGAAATTCTGAGACTTCTTTGTATTTCCCATTGACAATGCTCAACTTTCGGAGAACTAAAGGAAAAAGGACAATTCAACCTTCACTGGCCATTCAAACATTGGCAGCAAACACTGCCAGCAAAATTACCAGTTGGTGTTTTCCACAGTTAGCCAATGTGCAATATAAACTTCTAGCTATCTTTTCAGGGGACTGGACATATATGGCTAATTCATGAAACACAGTGTTATGATCTGCCATTATGCACTATTTTGTCACTAACAATGTGAACTGCAATTATACTGATAAATCAGAAGCAAAAGGCTCCATAATTCAGAGCAAGCCCCCAAATAACAGCTGCCAGGGCTAATAACATCTGAACTCTTCATGTCATGACATTTTTAAAATAACACTGTTCATTGCATAGTTACATCTGACCCTTATGGGGGCACTACTTACACTACTATTAGTTTTTACTGACACTTTAAAAATAGTTGTTGTCTTATTCAAGATAATTGTTTCTTGGCTAATAATTGCTCTGTGGCTACAATTATGTTTTCACATATTATATGTTTTCACACTGCAGTTTATACCATTATAGCAAACACTGCTCAGGGGGATTGTGGAACAAAGACAAGATGACAATGACTTCTCTCTGTGCATGTGAACTGTCAAAATCAAGTATTTCAAGACTTCAGAGAAAAAAAAATAATGTAAATATTTTTCAATATAAATTGAGTGCAAGGAAAAAGAATACTGCATTTTTATAGTTTTATTTTTACTTTTTTTTTTTTAAGGACAATTCACATGAAAATTAAGAAAATATTTACCTTCAATTCTTTGTGCAGATCTTTCTAAAGACACCAAACAATGTGCCACAATAGGAACAAATATAGTTGTGAATTAAAGTAAGTTTATAAAGTACGAATAACTTTTATGAATTCTGTAATGTGTAGCAATGTTAGTATAACCTCTCTAGTCCACTGATTATGTTTTATGGTGCATTAAGTGGTAACATTGAAAAGGTACAATCCCATCACCTAAAATGTGTTGGATAACTGCCTGGGTATGGGAAAAGGGAAGTGAAAGCACTAAGCTGACTATATGCAGTCTGGCCTCTAACTGGGCCTGATACACAAGTGAGCTGGCTGCATGCCAGATGGTCTTTGAATGTAAAATCAGAACAATAAAAAAATCAACACATTAATTCCTATCTGTTTTGCTCACCACTGGCAGAAATCACTCCATACAAAAAGCTCAAGATATATCTTTAACTGGGTCTCCTCTGTTTCCTGCTTCCTCTTTGCCTTAGATTTCTATGGGACATGTGTCAATGGGAGGCATCATAACCTCTTTATTCCCAAAAGACATTATGAAATATTTAAATAACATTTCTCAAAATGTGCCAGAATACTAAAACAAACAAACCAACCAACCAAGCACACACACAAACCCAACAAAACTAACAAACAAAAATATTACTCTCATAGGATTTTTTACATAGATAGATAAAATTCCAAACTCCCAAAGCAGGAACATTTTTAGAGAAGGAGTTTGAAATTATTTAATTTTTTACAACATCTGCCTTCATAGTAAGAAAATACCCCTTCAGTCTACACTGGCCCTTTTAGTCAGCAACTGATACACTGAAATCTTGGAGTTTATTCTCTCATAAAAAATTGCCCTTCTTAATTTTCCCTTAAGATATACACTAGATTTTTCAAATCTCAGACTAAAACAAGAAATTAAGGATCATTTATGTGCTTGTGGATAGCAGTGTCTAGAGACATTCTCACCATGAGAGTTAAGATTTTAATGCCAGAATTCAAGCGCAGACTAATAGTTCTTTAGATTCCAATAACTAGTGATCCCACCGTGTTAAATGAAAATTACATACTTATAAAACCACTACCATAGCAAAACACAGCTACAGAAGTTCAGCATTCTGGAAAATCACAAGAAATGATACGTATGCTCTGGTTTATAGTCACATAAAAATATACATAGTGCAGCTGATGCTGGTGGCTGAAGCATGTATTATGATCACATTGTATGCAGAACTTGGTTAATTACTCCTTGTTATATTCTGTTAAACAAAACTCTGAATTTATAAATAATCATGTGGCCAACAAAACATCTTTTCAACACACAAATTCACACCGATGTAGATCGAGACTTGTGTTAACACATACTGCCACTAGAGGATAGTGTTGTCATACTACTATTAACCCACATTAAGCACATGAAATTACTCAATTTCAAGTTGCTTGATTTCTAAAGTTAGTAAAAAAAAAGAACCTTTATATTTCGATTAAAGGCATTTTTTGCCTGACAAACCCTGATGCCTTTTTTAAAATAAAAATTTGAGAGAAAAATCACATGGCATAATTGCTTATATTTGGTAACAATATTTAAGATGCTATTTGTTTTCAAGTAAGTGAAATTAATTTACCTCAGGCTGAGTGTGCTACTGGGTAATCTCTTGGGAGAAGCAACCTCTTGATGTCAGACATACAGCAGATAGCTGAATTTTATAGTAGTGGTACTGGAAATACATGAGATGTCTGTGAACTGTGAGGTGATCGCAGCGGCCTAAGCTGGTCTAACTACTTGCTGACAGATCTCTGCTCTCCTGTCCTGCGTTCCCCATTGCTCTGTACTGATCCTTTCAGCACATGCTTGAGAAAGTTTTCTGCTACTTTAATTCTCTAAACTGACTCATTACGATCAAGAATATCAGACTCTAGAAAAAGTGCTTCTCTGCTTAAAAAATTCAGATGGAAATAATTCATTTTTTAATTGAGTTTAAAAAATTATTACAGAAATACCGACTCCAAATACAGGTATAGATCCTCTTGACACGTGTCTAGAGAATAAAATAGGGCTTCTGAAGGAGACGACCTCCCCAGAAGGTTCAACATACATCTGGATCAAATGCCTGTGGAATTTTGTGCTATTCAGAGTGCCTGTGTTTTGATTATTTTAGAAATGCTCCCATTTCATTGTAGTATTAAAATAATTTTATTTGGTTGATGAAAAGTGAGGCTATTGGAGAGAGTTACAGGTATCAGACTTGAAAGCTGACTAACAGCATACTGAGGCCTAGGAACCAGATCAGACCAAGCTCAGGTACACTCACTTATGGCAGTAACAAAGAATAGGAAACATACTCTTGTAATACACTACTCCTTCACTTGGGAAAAGCAAAGAGAAATTAGCTGCAGACTTTGATTAAAACATGCAGACAGAACTTAGGAAAAAAAAAACAACTTGCACAAATTTGAGACGTACAGTATCAAATAAAAAGCCATAGTAAATTGCTGTGATAAGAAAGGAAACAAGAAGAAACTGTCCCAATCATTCCCTGCAGCTTACCCGGTACACTACAGCTGCAAGTTTCTCCACAATCAAAATAAGAATTCTAATTTTGGGGAAAAAGTCAAAATCTAAATTTAGCCTGGTGATGATGCGGACATTCTTCTGCAACCAAAGGCCAGAACGTATTTTCCACACTTGTTTTCCTTTATCAAGTGAAATCTGGAGTGGAACACAGTCAACTCATTTAGACCTGTGCTTGACATACTGAACATTATACTGTTCAGAACTAGAGAGTTTTTTACCTTAATGTCTATTCTGTGTTCACAACAAGTTTATATTACTAACATGATGATATTCAAATTAGTATGTGTATTTACTCAGTTATTTTGTATTGCTTTAATTTAAAAAGTTAATAGGCTTAGCAGTTGTTAGTATTTATAGAAGAGCCCCATCCAGAGAAGAAAACTAATGTTAAAAGTGGCTTAGAAAATTATACCTACAAGAGAGGTGAAGAATTTGAAAGAGTGAAGGACTTGATAATTCTTCTAATATATGGAAGGTAATTATAAAATGATCATCACCTATTGCTCAGTGTATCCACTAAAAGGAGGACTGGAAGAAGCAAAAGAAACACTAATGAAATCTTACATTGAGAAGAATTAGAATATATATTATGATAACTCTGCAGTGGATGAGAAGGCAAGGAACAGGCCCACAAAGAAGGCTATATAACCTTCTTTATCAAAAGTTTTTCAGTAAATTTAAATGTGCCAGTCATAGATTATTTAGGGAAAAAAAAAACAAACAAACAATTTACAAGAGCAATAACTATTAGTCACCAAAAAAACCCCAAACAAATTCTTCACCTTTGCCACTTCACAACTGAAGCAGTATATGAGGCTTCTAAATAGTGTGATTTAAACCCAGTTAGTATTAGAACTTTATTAAATTTTATTAGGTCATCCTAATTTAAAATTAAGTGAATCTAGTAATTTTGAGTCCAGCAAACTCCAAAAACATTCTACAGGGATTTTTCCTCAGGAACTGCTTCATTATGCCTTACATTCATAGAGATAAAATCATCTTATTGTGGTTGTCTTTGTAAACTTATTTTACTGCCATTTTAGTTGATCTTTGTGGCAAGTTTTGTTAATCAAGCATTACAGTTTACTGTTTGCAGATGATATTTAAGCAATAAAATTGTGTGTGATGTCCACACTCTGAAGAAATCCACACAATCTATCAGATCTTTTATATCATGAAGCACTTCATTCAGATAAGATTTTTTTTTTCCCCTATGACTGCTGAAACTTGTTTTAAGTTGTAATTCTCATTTTCTTACAAATAAATGTCATTTTTTTTGCTGAAACCTTTACATGCAATTAAATAGCTGTTGCAATGTCAGAACATGTGTCCTGGATTGCTCAGATAAGTCATTGTTACTATTCTTACATAGTATCATTACATCTGCAATAACAAGATACTTGGCTGTAAATGTCCAGGAACATTCAGTTTTATTTTTAAATGTTCATTATTAAACAACTATGAATAGATAACTGCCGGCAGATGATCTTTACAGAAATGGCCAAAGGCTTTCATAAAAATAAGTACAAATACATTGTTAACCAAGATACTTATTTCTGATCTATTAAATATATTTAACTAGCAAGAAGTCCTTTTTTGGGGGTAAGGAGACTTGAAACTGAATTCCATGTTCTAGAGCATGACCACTCACACATTAACCAGGGGTACAATGTGAAATTTTCTTAAAATTTAACCAGCAAATTGCAGAGTATTGAGTAAAGCAAGAATCCAAATTATTTTCTCCTATATTTTGTTTTCTTTGCTTTTGTTATACTCTATGACATATGTACTCCAACTCCAGTGACTATGGAGAACATAGATTTCTAATTGTCAGGGCTACAACTGGCTTTTCTATTTCAGACACTCTTTGCATAACCTGCAGAATAAACCCAAGAACTTTTCATATCCCACCATATTCTCATCTTTATTAAAAAGGCTATAGCTGAGGTTGAGTTTGACTTCAGGATTTACTTATACGACTAAGTCAGTCAAGGTTGTGAAAAATACCTCTCTAAATGATCTAGTTGTGTTGGTAAAAGTGCTACAGTAGATGCAGCAATATTGATACCGGCAAAAATGAGACACAGTTTGTCTGACTTGAAGAATTACAATAAGCATGACTGCAAAAAAAACCCCTCCTATACTAGTTTAAGATCCTTCTGCGCCTTATCTGTACCAATTCAAATTTAGAGTCTCTTACAGAAGGATGAATCCTAGAACACAAAAGGCCTTTACATTGGTCCTGGTCCTGAAGGTCAAAATAAAAAAAAGAGCAGTCAGACCAGCAGGGAGACCAGTCTGCAGCAATTCCTTAGAGAGTCCGTAATTCATGCTCTCGGTTACCTATCAGGCATTGGTTGCCATAGCTATAGCTCCTCGGTCCCTGCATACTGCAGTAATGTAATCGTGAAGCCACAAAGGCATGAGAACCATAAACCGCCAAGCTATTGGGTGTTTTGGACAGTGATATTACCCAATATTAAATAATACTAATAATAGATTTTAAATAACTTTTATTTTGCAAATGTTTTGGATCAAGGACTACACCTGCATGCCATTTTCTCACAGGCACATAATTATTTTCATAGTGCATACAAACTGCCTATTGTAAGGAAAAAAAAAAATCAATACTTCAAAAGAGCAAGACCTTCAGAGACATTAAGAACTTAGTAGTTAATACTGCCTTGTTTTGGCTGCAGGCTTTAATTCTGACAACTTTTCAGATAATACTGCTCAGCAATTCAAAACAACTCCACTAAATAATAAGACTACAAATTTTGGGTTTGAATGGTTTAAGTTCTAATGCAACAATTTTATTTTGCCTGGTGAAATTGTTAATTAAAAATATTAAAACACTGTGAAGACCAAACGAAATTCCCTAGATATTTTTTGTAATTTTTCTGGCATTGACATTTCCACTGACATTGATAAAACTGTACCAGTTTCTATCAGCATTCAGATCCCTGTGTCTATACTATTACCATACTCATTTCATCACATTAAGTTGTTTAAATTATGAAGTACTAGATCAGTGTAGTTTTGTTAGATGTAATAAACTATGATACAAGTTACTCTTTTTTTTTTTCTCAGACTCCTTTTTCACAACTGTTTTGAATCAGTGTAAAATATATAAATGTAGTACAGATTCTTATGCTAAAACTAAGCAACCTCATGCTCAGCAATAAATTTTTATGTCACATCATATGTTTTAATTCCTTTCATCCTGTAAAGCAGAAAATACCAAGCAACTTGCCATGGCTACTAAGGAGATGTTAGATTTCAGAAGCTAAATAATGCTGAGATAGCCCATGCTTGAAAAACTAATAGCAACATAAAAGCTAGAGCACATACAGTGAATACATTATTAATGATATTTTCTTCTCAAATCAGCAGATGGACACTGAATGGCTCAAGTGACTGGTAATGGGATACACTGCTTTTCATCTCAAAATAACTGCCTCAGAATCTGCCTCATGTTGATCACAACTGAAAGTTAGTATTTGACAGGTATTGAATAGCCAGTATGTAATAACTGGTCTTCATCTAGCTTTTCCTGTACAATCTGGTTAACAAAGCTGCCATGCTGTTTTTAAACTCAGGGTTGAGTGGACTGGATGACTTTTATGTCTAATGGTTTAGCCCTTCAAAACAAGTTTGAAATGCAAGGTCCAAGAGGAACAATGGACTGAGCAGATATTACACTTGTTCAGTGGTCAGTTTCCACTAATGTCTATGAGGTAATTTTTTTCAATGACTAAATTAACTTCTAAACAAAAAAAAACCAAACCACAAACAAAGAAGAAAGTCAACCTGAGATGAACAGAAAAAAAATAATGTAATGAGACAGACTACTGCTTCCACAAAGCTTGGCCTGAAGGACATGTGATCTTTCTTATGCTCAAGGCACAAATAAACAGTATGGATGCAAAATGTCTATATTGTCAAAAAAAGCATTAATAAATCAATAAAAATCAAGTGCTTCTAACTCATTTTTGCAGGAAGCCTAGAGAGGGCTGGCAGATACTGTTCTTAATAAAACTTACCATGTTCAGTGGTCTCCATGAGCTTTTAATCTATTGTAGTTTTTTTTCATGTTTACTGAATAGAACCACACATTTTCATGGAACACAGCTGAAACCAGTAGGGTTTCAAAGCTGACCCAAAGGCTGCCTCTGTCACCTAGAATCTAACAACAAAATTAGTTGTAATGTAGAAGCACTTTTCCTTTGAAAATAAAAGTATCATCAGGACATATCTGGAGTAAGCCTAGCAACGGCCATCTGAGAAATAATTAATCAGTTATTTTCAAACATAAGGTCAGTATCATATGAAAGTGATTTTAATAAGAATGTTTTTGAAAATGTATCAGGCATGAAAGGGAATTAGACACGTAGAAGAGCCATAGGCATTTAGCTGTAGGTCATAGAGTTGTTGAGTCAGAATTGTTACAAATACAACTATATTACCTCCTTAGCATCTGTGGACATTATCTTCAAGTCCAACTTCTCTCAGTTCAGTACAGAACATGAAAATGGATGTTAAAGACAGGTCTCTGACAGGGTTAAATCCATTAGGTTAAAGATGGCTGAACACATAACTTAAATCTGTATCACTGTATACATATAGAAAACCATTACAATCATACTTTGGTAGAATGATTGACACTTTGTATTTAATATTATTTATCAGAATCACAGTCACGTTTACCTCCCTCTGTATTCTAGGCACTGTAGAGACAAACTGACGTAAAGATAGACTGAAAAGACGTGAAAAAGAAACAGAAACACAGAAATTAACTCGCCAAAATCACACTGCAAATGGTCAAATTAAGAACAGAATACAGATCTTCCAAACCTCAGTCCTTTGCTGAGCTCACAGAGTATGGCCCCGGGCTTTTTCAAAGACATTTTTCTTAGTCATCAGTGTTTAGCAGTAGCAATTAATGTTAGATCATAAAAGGACCTTTTAAACACAAAGCAACTGAAATACCACCTCTTAAAAATCCACTTCCTCTATAACATTTACAGGATAATCAAAAAGTTGGCTAAGAGGCTCTTGAATACACCTGCCGTACCATATATATTCATGGTTCACTGAAGCTTACAACAGCCTTTTAGGCTAGCTGGATATAGTCTACCAGCTTCTGCAGCCAATAGCGTGCACAGAAATGCAATGGTCAACAGCATAAATTATCAACTTCAGATCAAATGACTCAGGACCTATATACAGCTACGTAGCCTGGAAATGTACAAAGCTTGAATGCACTCAGCAGAGTGACTACCGAACCTCTGCATCTCATCAATAAAAGTATACACAGTAAATTTTCTTTTTAATTGTATAGCTTTTGATCATTTTCCTCTCATACTGGTTTCAAGCCCACAACTTATGCATATAGCTAATTTAGTATTTATTTGAATAATACTATTTAAGAAGAATACGCTAGGGAAGTACACAGCAAACCCAGACCTTTCTGCGAAAAGGACATTTCCTTGCTAACATTTCATACACAGTGCCATGATGCCTCAGACTTAGAACCTCCGGTTGTTTCCATAATACAACTAAATTAAAAACAAACCAAACAAACAAACAAAAAAACAACCAACCAAATAAACAACAACAAAAAAACCCCAATGCCTTAAAAGATTGGCTATTAGTTCATCTAGTTTCCAGCACTTTACATACATATTAAAATGCCTTCATATATTTAGTAGAACTAAAATTCAAATCCAACTTAGTAAATTACAAAAATCCAATTAAATTGGAGTGAGGAGTAGGATTTCTACATAAATATATGTAGAGAATGCTCTATTTATAGAACTTACATATATCTTACATACTTTATCTTATTTACTTCCACACTTTATTTACCTTACTACCTCTATCCTCTTTACACATGAAAGAAGCTTTGCCATGGGAATTATGGACAGGCAGTTACCAATCTGCTTCTTTTATATGCAAATAATGGGGATTTTCCATATTGAAAAGCAGTTAACTTTAGTTCAAATGCCTCCTAAATCTTTCTCTGAAACAAAAATACAGAAGTTTCTGAAGTAATCTGGGCATTTATTCTATAAATTAAAAAACACAAGATAGACAAAGGGCTGCCCATAAAACTACCTTGGCAGCCCCTAGTAAAAGAAGGGAAAAACGACTCTCACATCTGATTCTTGAATCAGTATTACACGTGTATGGAACACCAAACAGCCAAGAAACGTATGAACACAGACTATTCTGATAAAGGAGGAAAGAAACATGTAGCATAGCAATAAAAGCAAAAGCAGAGACATACAGCATGCTGGAGACACAAGCTGTTTTGCAGAAATTAAAGTCTGTAAGGACAGCTATGATTCATCAGCTCTGTTCACATCAGTAAATGCCATTTTCATGGACAGGAAAAAACTGTGGACAGCAAAAAAAATGAGCACACAGTTAAAAAAACCTGAACCTCTTTGCAAAGGGAATGCATCAAGTATAAAGATTGTGTCACACTTCTGGGGAAGGCATGTAGGCAAAAAAAATATATGTGTCTTGTTTTTTGACTTCTCAGTAATTTTGTTTCCATGTTATTGTCTCTCAGTACTTTTATTCACCTGCCTGGTGTTCAGAAGAAATCCTAACAAGCCTAAGAAATGATGACATAAATGTAAATATAACTCATACCTCTGCAGAATTTTAAAAATAAATACTGAACACAAGGTGCAGACAAAGTTAACTTTGGGGCAACGTCTGTACAGGCATACCAGACAGTCAGTATACAGCATGATATAAATACAGATGGAAGAGAAATCTGTAGTTTAGTTTACCTAACACTCCCTATTGTAAGGTCCTAGTTTGAAATGCTTATAAACTTTGCCAGTCTAAATTCTTTCAGAGTATCTGATTCTATTTAACCCTGCAGTCAAAATGAAGACAACCCCTTCTAAAAAGTGACTAAGTGAAAATATTTTGGTTTTCTGAGGTTGACAAGTTGTTTAATGTTGAAAAACTGAATCTAGAATGACGGCCTTGGGAGTTTTGCCATCCAGTAGAATCTACAGCTGAATAACAGACCAAGGCTTCCAACGTAACAGGCAAGGAGGTTTTGAGTGCACCTGTATTATCAGTTTGAATCATCACCTGTTTTGCTCCGAGGTTCTCTTCATAAGCATCCATTCTGTGCACATGCTTCATTATTCCTGGAATACACTTTGAAGCAAAATAACAAGGCTTCCTCTCAGACAAAACCTAGAAGCCATTCAGTAGCTAGATAGCTCTAGGAAATAGTTTGCATATGAAGTCTTCCTCCACTTGGTGCAATCCTCCAACATCATCCTTGCAAGCCTTTTGCCTGGCATGCCCCTGTAACATGCCTCTCTGGTAACACACTATAGCAGCATACATGGTATGCTGCAAGCATTTATCTTTTTATCCTGGACAAACAACCAAACAGGGTATTCATTATTAAAGAACCTTTCAAAATTGTTCCGATGTCTCATATGCAAAGATAGGCTTCAAGGTGCCGAGAGGAAGTCAGTGTGGCAGAGGATTCTAGACTATCACAGCTCTTGAAGAAAGCAGAACCTTGACTACAGAAATCATCCTGACTACTGAAAGAGATTTGGTAGGGTAGCTTGATGCTGAGGGATTTCAGTGTAGCCCCAGGCAATTACACTCCAACTTTATCCATGAACTGGCATGATCAAAGGATATGAGCAGCAGAGGAGTGATATTTGTGCTAAGCAAAAGGTCTGTGGAAAGGCCTGCAGAAGACTACAAGATCCCTCCAAACACTGCACTGTGTGGATGCAGGCAGCCTGCCCTAGGAGAAACAAGCCAGAAGCTGTCTTGATGGAAGCTACTTCTTGCATTCTGACCAGGAACCACAAATTATTCCTGAAGCCGACCAGAAACCCATCATACACACCATCTGAGAGGTGGACACTTCTGAACACACTCAGAAGCAGTCCCTCACATCTACAAAGTTATGGTACATGCAGGGTTAAGTTCTGAGTATGCCTTCTGAGAACGTCTTTCAACTCTTCCCACACTGAGATAAAAATACATTGCTATATTAGCTATGACAAACCCTAAAAAAGGCAGAAAAAATTATGAAGTGTTGAAAGAAAAAAATCTTGTATGGCATCAACAGGAGGTACAATTAATTGGATCTCTTCATTCATTCTATAAATACCAACTTAAATATTATAAAAATGAAAATGTAGGAGTCTGAGCTGCAGTCACCTTTATGTTACTAGTCTCACTCATCTGATACAAAATTAATCTTCCTTGTGATATCCTGTGGGAAGAGGGAATGGTAGTACATGAATAGGAACATTGCACTTAATGCAGCAAAAACCTAGAAATAAGAAAGATGCTAAAAATTGCAGCAAAACACACCATAATAATACTCATTTTGGATATAAAAAAAGAGATGAACTATCAAAAATAAGCTTGTTCTTTATACCCTCTGAATGCTAGGTACAGCCAATACATTTTAAACAGATTATTACATTATATTTTAATGTATCAAATAATTATAAATACAAAACATAAAACCACAAAAACCAGTGGAAACATGAAAGCAAGGCATCCTATTTTCATACATGTTACCAGTCAAGTTGCACCTCTTTGAGTTTATTTTCCCCAGAAGATTCAGCTACATGACATACAGCAAAGTCTTGCTTTCATCATCTTTTTATTCACTTCACTGAGGCAGAAGAACACCAAGTGATTTGTACAAAGTGTTATAATGTTACTATTTTTGTATTCCCCATCTCTATGGAATTTGGGTACCAACACACAAGTGCAGGCATTTTTTCTAGGAATTGGCATTCTGGGGAAGATGACTGTTTCATCCGGCTTAATATTATGTCTTTTACTTTGACCACCATCTGAATTCCCACATGTGGGTCATTTTCCTATTTAATAACTACTGTGAAAACTGTCACCAACAGATAAAATGTTTTAACTATCATTATATTTTATTAGATACTTTTGTTATATATTATTTCTCCAGAACATCATTGAATCTCAGTAATAGTGCCAGTTGTGGTTTAACCCCGGTTGGCCATTAAGCACCAAACAGCCACTCGCTCACACCCAGCTGGATGGGGGAGAGAATCAAAAAGGTAAAACTCTGAAATTTCCTAGGCTGAGATAAATACAGTTTAATAATATCTTATTTAAAAAAAAAAAAAAAAAAAAAGTGATGCAAAAAATCCCCAAACAATTGCTCACCACCAGACAACTGATGCCAAGCCAGTCCCCAAGCAATGGCAGCCCCAGCCAACCTCCCCACGCCTCCATCCAGTTTTATAGCTGAGCATGATGTCACATGGTCTGGGATATCTCTTTGGTCCGTTGGGTCAGCTGTCCCAGCTGTGTCCCTTCCCAATTTCTTGTGCACCCCCAGCCTGCTCGCTGGTGGGGCAGTGTGAGGAGCAGAAAAGGCCTTGAGGTTGTATAAGCACTGCTCAGTAACAATGAAAACATCCTTCTGTTATTAACGCTGTTCCCATCACAAATCCAAAACATGGCTAGTCCCATAAAAGCTGCTCTGAAGAAATGTTAACTGTGTCCCAGCCAAAACCAGTACAATGCCTCGGTAACATTCTGCAACAGTTCTCCATGCTCATTATTTATGTTTTTTGTGATCATTTTTAAATTAAGTTGTCCCAAACAGAAAACCAGAATCAATGTGTTAATGAATGTGGGCAGTAGCTACTGGCAACATCTAGTACCAAGGCAGTTAGCCGTATGTGACACTGGTCCACGAGGTCCATTTAAGCTCTGGCCTGGGCATGCAAAGCTGACCTGCTTTGTCAGAGTTGTATCTGTATCCACCCCATCTCCCTCCTGCATGACTTATTAACTGAGCTGCCTAGATGGACCTCAAGTACAGCACCCACAATGTCTTGTCTCCAGCCCTGGTCTGCTGATGAACCTTAGACCTATGTTATAAGTAGTCCTCTCTCTGGACTTTTCTCCTGTAAACTTGGACTTGATTTATAGGTAGTCTTGCCTGCATTCTGGTCTTTTGCCCTGTCTCCTGTTGTTCCTAAGTGGACTTTTTGGATGGATCCCTGACTCGTTTCTTTGCCTTGTCTTAGGCTTGTCTTAGAGGATGGTACCCTGGTGAGCAAGGCCCTGACTTTGCCATAGCAATGCTCTGCTCCCAGCTCTTTCTCCCGCATGGAGCAGCCTCACTCTTGCTGCTTCCCACTAGAATGTTCATAGGCCAGCTGACTTGTGGTTTTGCCAATAAGCCTCTGGGAGCTTAGTGAAAAGGGGATTTAACATGAGCTTTTGCTCCTTACTTGAAGGAAAAAGTCGTAAATATATAATGGAAATGAAAAATATCTTAGCAAACATTTTCTATCATGCTACAATTGCCTAAATAACTGATAATGTTATTCACTACATTGAAAGTGGAATCTTAACAATTTTTTAAACTTAAGAGGCAAGAAAGAGAATGAAAATGATAAAGAACAGACAAAACTCAAATCTGTATTTCAAGGCAATACTTCCACATAGTCACTGAAAATTCTTAAAGCTGAAATGTAGGTAGTATAATTAATCCTAGGTGAGCATCTTTTACTAGTCTCAATTTTACAAAAATATGGAGTAATATTACAGCTAGATGGTATCAATACTGACACTACTACACGTACATGTGATTAATTATGGTTCTGAATGTGCACCTCTGGTTCTGTATTAAGTGAAGTCAGTAACTGCCATTTGCAACTAGGTGGTCACACACAGGGCTGAAATATGTTTTTTACATGCATGAAGTTCTAAAATATGACCTGTTACTCATTACCTCAAAAGAGTCTGACTCCTACACAGTTTTGAATAACATATTTGGTCACCTTCACAACACAGCAGATTGTGACAGCAGGGCATCCAACATTAATTATTGAAAGAATTGAGAAGAACTGAAGCCTCACAGTTTAGATCAAGAACAGCCCAAGAATTATTTAATGTAATTCAGAGTAAGCAGAATAAATCCATGCTAGTGGAGAAGGCTTCTGAGAGATGTTAAAACCTTTTTGAGGAGTTGCACATACTGGCTTTGCAGCTTTCGATGCTAGGTTGCAGGTGCTGATGAAATAGTTTATTCCCTCAGTTAGTTCCATCAGACATAATCTGGCAGTTTTGGCATTTCTGGGGGAAAGGTACCTTAACTAGTAGTTTGGCCTACACAAGCAAGGAAAAAAATGTTAAAATTTCAATCGGTCTATTGCAGTCTCTATAGCGCCAAGGGTGCTTCAGTTTTCAGATCTCTCTTCACATCTGACAGAGAGTGCAAGAACACAGAAGAGATCTGCTTCAGTCAATAAAGAAGTGTTTTGAGAAGCAGCCTGCCAAAGTTTGACAATTACGTCTAATGATGACAGATCGCTGGCTTCTCAAACCTTGTCCACAAGTGCAGTTGCATAGTTTCAGTTAAGCCAAATTAACAGCTTGCTAGCAAAAGATCTCATTGTCTCCTGTCTCCCCGGCTCAGTTAGTTTTCTGTCATTTTAGCAAGTTGAACTGGTGTACCACCCAATTAAACTGGGCTGAGTGTGTGAAAAGCTGTAAAATCTTACGACTAAGGATGGAAGATGTTACCCCTATCCCAGTAACACTGATCTGTTCAATTAACTCAGGCCAAAGCATTACTGCTCAACCACTGTAAATGGATTAAAGCAAAAACAAACAAACAAAAAAGAATGTCCAATGCAGTTGGAAAGGACTATGTAAATATTCCCCTTTCATTGGCACACTGGACACTTGGCCCAGATTCAAGCTATTAAATATTCTCCAGGTGTTTTACCCAAGACTTGAAATTATTTGGTGATTTAACTTTTGCAAGTTTAGACAATTTAATCGATACTGGAAAAACTGCAAACTGGTAGCTATACTCCATGCATTAGGTTTTGCTACTTTAATTACAGAGATAGCCTAAGCAGTTTGCATCTGTTTTGCTTTTTGGAAACATCTAGTTTGCATGAAACATGTCCAGAAGTTAATGCAAATATTAATATAGTCATATTCATGCTCATATTACATCACTTTATTTACATAGTTAATCCTACTCTGTAGCAGAATAATTAAGCCCACAGTGACGTACCACTTCAGTAAAAATAAGATTACATCTCAGTGCTGCACGGAAACGCAAGTCACTTGTCTTATTCTCAGATTTTATGAAGACTCTGGAGCATATAGATGGAACTATTTTTCTTCTAAACCACTTCCACCCACTGATTATTTCATATAATACAGCAGGCCTTGAAAAACACAATTGCTTTCTGTTACTGGTGAATACGACTCTTTCCCCAGCAAGCGAGGTGAGGGGGAGTCAAGTTTTCACAAGAGTTTTTACATCTGTGGTCACAAAGAAAACCTCCTAAATGTTAACTGAGTCAATGCCATCTTTGAACCTGTATTCAGTCTGATGTATTTATTCATGATTTCCCAACTAACAGCAAAATAAGGACAGACAATATTTGCTGTCGCTATTCAAAAGTACTTGGGTAACAATGATACTGACAGAGTTTTTCCATTATTTGGAAAAACTATGAGCACCAGCAAGCACAAAGGAGGCCAAGAGGCAATGAGAAACTCCTTAAGCTGCTTAAACTGATCTAAATCTAGGCTGTTGAGGTCACATCCCACCCCTGACACATATTTCCACCCCCTTCCTTCAGCCAGTGCTACTGTTTACAGAAGCAGGTGGTGGTGTGTCAGTTCAAGGCAAACAAACAAAAAAAAAACCCCAAAATGCAAACAACCCATCACTCTAGGGGGAGAGTTTTCAACATGATCAATTCTATGAACTGGTTTACAGAGTTGCACAGTGCCAGCAACACTGCAGAGGGGGGGAAGATAGGAACACAACAGCTGGGAATTAAGAGTAGATTAAGCTCCTGTGAAACAGAAACCTAACAAAGAGCTAGGATCTCTTCAGTTTATCCTCAGCTGTACAAACCCTTTCATACACTGATCAAATTTCAAGCTACAGATCAAGATATTTCTTTCCCTTATTGTCTCTTAATATGTTCAAAATTCATGCTGCTCTTCTGTTCAAAGTCTCATTTATTAGTAGTAACTTGTTCATGACTGGCTCTTAGTACAATAGTGATAACTATTCCTCATTTCTAAATCCTCAAACCAAAGGAGATTAGGAAATGGGTAAAAGGCAAACAATTTGTTTTCTAGCTTAAGAAGGAGTAAAGGATGGGGACTGAAGCAAGAGGGAGCAGCTCTCCATGTCAGTAAACTTCTTTGCAGCACCAGAAAAAGGGAAAGTTTATTTCTCCTTTCACCACGGCAAAAGTGTTCAAAAATAATGGCTGCAAGCTAATGTTAGATGCCATCACATCAGACATAAATGGTTAATAGAAATCCCAATTCCTAAAAATGAGAGCACAGATTCTTGCTCATGCTGGCTTTGATACTCACTGGTTGGGTAAGGAAAGAGAGCAATTTCACTTTCATGCTGGTATTTATTTGGCTGTATTTTTTCTATCCTTTAGCAGAATAGCATTATTCTGAGTGTTGATATCCCCTAGGCTTTTTCCTCAGCTAACAGTAGTTTGGGGCTTAATCGATTCATGTGAGAAATGCAGCTTATGAACTTCCCAGATGAAGTATATGCACCTTTCTTGTCTTGCCTACAATTTTTGCATTATGGTTTTCAGAGATTAAAGAGCGATTTGCTTGAAAAAAAAAGTGTATCTGGTACAGGCGGGCACCATTAAAACAAACACATCTGCACCCAGGCTTTTAAAAACAAACAGGGGGTAAAGAAAGTATTATAAAATCAGGCTGCAACTATGCAAAGCTCACCTTTTCCTTATCCAATTACTGCAAGTCCTCACACTGATGATGACCGGGCTGGATTTGTATAAGAGGGCCAGCATGCTTCAGATATGCCCTATATCGTTTTATTTTTTCTCTTCTTTAAACATTTGCTGCTCTCCAGCGACAGGTTCCCAGGCCCCGGACAGCGGTCCCAGCTGTCCCTGCATCCACAGTAACGGAGCCCATACCCCTAACACGAGACTGGGCTCCGGTGGGCAACTCGGACCCGGCGGGGCTGCAGGGACACCTTACGTCCCACGGGGTGCCACCGCTTGGGGAAGACCCTGCCAGAGGCCCGGGGCGCTGAGGACACCTCAGCC
>JANHFX010020156.1:2048-51796 GCA_027560015.1 Chloroceryle amazona
CGAGCACATGCAAGAAACAGATGGAAAGGTGTACTGAGGTACAGGAGCCTCTGTCTTTTCCCAGGCTTGGTCTCCTGCAGTGCTGGTTCAAGACCCTGATGGCAACAAAGCCGATGATCCTACATTCTCCCTACCCTAGCTTTGGTGAGAAGCTGCTGCAAAGGAATGGCCACAGGGTAGCAAGACACAGGGACAAGGGTGGTGCAGAGGAGCTTCTAAAATAAAACTGCAGGTCATCAAGAAAGGAGCGGGAAGGAGCCTTCAGTGTGGCCAGACAGACCTCCAGTTGTACCTTTTCTCTGAGTCTTCCTCTTCCCCCGATTCCAATGTCAGCTGGAGCAAGGATGGAGAGAGGGAAAAATTGTGTGGCTGGGCAGTGGATGGCATGGCAAAGACAAATCAAGGAGGGCTTCAAAAAGCTCCTTAATATTGGATGCCATGTGTATGCCAGATTGGTGTATACATTTATGCATGGAAGTCAGGATAAGCTGCCTTTTATTTTCAACTGGAAATGTATAATCAGTTCCAAATGAAAATGGTTCTCCCTGACTCTTCTTGTCTGCCCTCTTTTGGAAATGGTGTTTTATCCTTCTTCTATGTGCTTAGCTTTGTAGTCAAAATTGAATTTATCCTGATCAGGCATTCGTAAAATTAATTTTCCTCCATTTAATAATAAAAATAATAAAAAGTAAATATTCTATGTATCCCAAAACATAAACAGCTACTTCCTCAATACAGTGAGGTGGGTTAAATTGCTGATATCCTTTTCTTAAAAGCATTGGTTGCACCCCTTTCCCCAATATTTGCTTGAATTGCTATACCAAGGAAATAAGATATGTTCAGAAAATACTTTAGCACCAAGCGCCATGTATTTGCCCTGAATGAGGAAATGATCATAAAAAGCTTCAGAGAAGGTTCTGTGTAATGGAAGGGGTTAAAAAAATCTCAATTATATGAGTTTCTGAAACCTCTTTCTCCAACAGAGTTTCATCACAGTAGCTGCCACGGCTCAGTGCTCCCCGAGACGTTTGCAGGGCTGTCATCCCCACTGCCCACCCAGTAAGCACTTCCCCTGGACTCGCACACGCAGCATTTGAGCTCTTTCTGCCGGAAAGTGGCAGCTGGATGAGTTGTAGGAAGCAAAATACCAGCTTAAGGGTAAGGATTTATTCTGGTTCTAAGTGTGTAAGAAAAGACATGAACTATTGCTAAAAGCATGATTTGTAGCCAGGAAGGACTTCAGGTGTCCTTATAGCGCTTTTCTAGACCTAAGTCATGAGTATAGAGGCAAATCGGCAGCAGACATCCACTTTGAGTTTGTAATTTCTTTGAGAGGGGCAAAGGGCAACTCACTTTTACTTTTCAGCTTTTATTAGGGCTTGTGCACTTATGAAAAATTCATTTGTGCTATTGTCCTAATGGTTCTGAAGAGGCACAAATCTGTCAGACAGACAGAAAAAGGTTCATAATGCTTATGTAAAATCCTGCCTCGTGCTGTTTTCTTCCTCCGTCCTTGCAATTGCCTTCCATCAGCCTCAGCTGTGGGAACTCAGCAGTGAACGTGGCTTATTTTCTCACCTTTGTAAAAGTCACAATCAAAAGCAGTAGGACCTCTGCCCTGAGGGCAGGGAGCGGGAATAGCATGTAGCAAAATAGTTGTTCTTTTTCTTTAAAAGGCAAAGTCACCAATTATTCTGGTCCCTTCATATGGGGCTTCTTTTACTCAGTAAGTTTTAATTACTATAATCTAAACCTCAGCTTCTTTTGTCACCCTAGCTACCTGCAGTAGATAAGTGGTCTTCTGAAGTATTTCATGTGGGTGGGCAGGACTGACTCCTTATACAGGCTAAAAATATTTGCTCTCTTAATGCCATGGTAGGTTCTATCTATAAGAGGATTAATAAACCGTGGCTGTGAATAAACAGATATCATGGTGACCAACTGCAGAGCACTTCTGCACACACATACAGCGAAATGAATTAATGCATCCAGAGAGCAGTGTATTTGATCTATCAGTAAACATCTCTGTTTGAGCCCTGTTTGGCTAGCTCTGCAGGGGGTGCAAGAGACCTCATCCTAGTTTTGGTTCCTATCAGGCAGGATTGAGTCCTAGCACACAGGAGACAGTGGGGAGTACCCCAGACCTCTTCTCCTGCATCTACTCAGACCCAGAGGATGCCAAGAAAGTCTGTCAGGGACTCCCCAAGCACTGCCTACAGGAGGCTGCATCGCACTGGGCAGGATAAATGCACACGTCGCCAGGAAGTATCTCAGGTGACTTTACAAACCAGTTGCTGCAGAACTGAGGATGCCACCAGCTGTTTCCTGGGGGATGCGGTGCCTTTGTAAACTTCTGACATCACAACATGATAATAGCAACAGTATCTTTTTCTTTAAGATTGTCCTGCAGTAGCAGACTGACCAGAACAGAGCGGAGAGCAGAGCTGGCTCACCTACTCCATGTCAGCTTGTGACTGCGTTATTTCACTTGAATGGGTTTGGAGCTCCTCACACCAGGTCAAGCCAAGGTATCAATAACTGTTTCAATAGCTTGAGATTCCCTTCCCTTAAAAGGATGAAGTGACAAGAAAAGTGGGTCACAGATAGACTGTAGGTCAAAACATAAAGGGATAAGTTGGTCTTGCACTGGATTGATTGAAATTATGCTAGTGAATATGGTGCCATATCTCTATGGACTTCTTGCCTTGCTACAGGAGGAAGCATGGGCAGGGAGAGCAGGCTGTTAGCTTCTGAAGTTTCCAGGATTTCTTATTATAGGAGCCGATGCCATTCATTTTTTGAACGATACTTAGATCTTCAGGTGAACCCAGGGTGTTCAGCATCCAATGCCTGGGTGCCCTAAGACAGAGGGCACCTTCCTTTCTATGTCCTTCCATTTCCTGGCAAAGACAGATGTGTAAGGAGATCTTCAGAAGACAATATGAAATATGCCTAATCTATTGAGGAATGAGGTGCAGAGAAAAGCAAAAAGACTTGGACAATTGTGTAATGAAAAGGTTTAGGGACTGAAACCTCCCTCTTCTTGTCAGCGCATCATCACAGAGAGCATCAGCCAATTGCCAGCAGCTGTCTCCAACCTTTCCCACGCTCAGCAGTGGGGTTGCCACTTCTACTAAGGGGCTCTCCTATTACCCAGACTGACAGTCAAATAGGGTACTGTACTTCTTTCTATTACTGACTGAGGATAGGCGAGGGTTGAGCACTGCAGTTGCACAGCAAGTTTTCAGCAGGTACAAAATAGTGTTTGACACGATTCAAAGAGAAACGGGTGCCATCCGAATGCCTTACCTCCCAGCCAATGCCTACCTGATGTAAATGGTGTCAAAAGATCAGGGAAAGGAGAAAGGACGGAGAGGGGAAGTGAAAGGTTTTTCTCTCCTATACAAATAACAATACAAGGAGCAATTAATTAAACACATTTCAAGAAGAAGCTTTCTGTCTTTAGCTCTAGGCAAAGCAAGAAGCTGACTCCAAATGTTTCATATCTCTGAAGCATCACTGGCACTAGGACATGACTATGTCTTGTCCTGCTTGGGAAACATGTAGGTACAGCATGTACTGAGCTGGTGAGACATCCTGGCTCCGAGAGCTGCCTTCCGAGGCTTCGGCATGAGCTAGGGTCCCTCAGCTCTCATTGGGTCAGGGGAGAGACTGGTGCTGAAGAAGGATAGAGACCTTAGACACTGAAAAGATTAAGCTGCCAGTGATAATGAGGGTGGTGGTGCTAAATAGCATAAAGTATTAGTCTGTGCCTCATGGGACATGGAGCTTTTTTGGGGACCTACAATCAAGTTGTCTGCTTGATGCTGACCACATGATATAACCACAAGAACTGATGGGGTAAGTAGAGGGGACGCTGTCTGTGTATAATCTACCCCATTCACTCACGTAACTTGTCCTGCCATAGGCCACAGAGTTCACATGTACCTCAGAGAGTCATAAAGCAAGTGTAGCTTCAGCACAGCACCTGAGAGTTTAATGCTACTTGCCACTGGCTCTGACTGTGCTGCCCTTGACAGTGTCCAAGACAGCCCACGTCAGGCTCCTGCAGCTGACCTGTGCACTGAGGAGCACATTTCTCACACACTGCAGACACCTAAGCAAAGGGATTTTGTCATAGCTAGTTTTGATCGGGAATTTATTTTCAGCTAATCAAAGCCAAACTAGAGAAAACAGAAATAATATTTTCATAAAGCAATTTACTCACCCGGATTTCAGCTCTGGATCATGTTTTATGATAAATAAAAGGGGAGAAATCTCTGAAAAATGCCCTTATCACTTTTGTCGGTGCCTATGCTGTAATCCTCTGTACAAGTGGTGCTCATGTTTACAGATGCAGCTACCCACATGAATCTATCAGGCCACACAGAGCTTTATCATATAAGACAGCAGGAAAATGTCAAAGGGTTTTAGCACAGAATGTAAAAAAAAAAATAAAAAATGCAAGGAGAGGCAGGTAACCTTAGTGAAAACAGATGAGAGAGAAACTGTATCAGGAGAGTTACACGGAAAATACAGTTTTTAGTTTCATAAAGTAAGCATGACTTCTGTCACACCTGGTCACGTACAGAAGTCAATACCCAAGTGTCAGCCATAAAAATGTTATATAAAGAGATAAAATCATCTTACCACTCCCATCACAGCTGACACCCACAGAACGTTAGGCCCTTTGGCACAGCATCTGTCTCCAGTGTAATTGTTTGTCTGCTATAGTTTCTAAACTTGGGGCTCCCTGATTTCTAGAACAGATTTCCTGAAGTGTGAGCCAGGCACGTATAGCAGCCTGAAAATAAAAAATATTTCTTGGAAACACCTGGAGTTTGGTGCTTGTTGTTGTTGGTTTTGGTGGTGGTTTTGCTCTGCTATTTCAAAACAAACTGGTGACCTGTCTGTATTTTCCATAAGACGCCACAGAGGGAGAAGCTCATCAACTAAAATAGCCAGTGAAGTAGGAAGTGCATCAGAGGCAGGTATGTACAATGACAGGCAGGCCATCCCATCTAAGTGCAGCATCTTTACAGCTCTACCTCTGACCTGTTCTTTCCACCATAAGCAGAGAAGAACAGATGTTGCTGGGGTGTAATTCAGCTCATCTATCTGAGTCATTTATATTTAGCCAGTGGAGTTAAGGTTTAGTTTACCCTACTTAGAGTTAAAATCAGACCTGGCTGTAATCAGACTCAGAGATCTCAATTTCCTGGCTTTGTGCTTCAGTCTGCTAGTTATCCTGGGACCACAAAACGTCCTCCCGTCCCTAGGAAACTTTCCTGAGTTTGACAAATCTGTATTTTCAAACAAAATATAAAATTGTGCTAAAAAATCCTCCAGTAGGGTTAAAATCCATATTCTTCAACAGACAACTTGGGCACTTGCCCACATGGATATGAGTCCAGAGCATCGCTTGGACCTCTGTACACTGCTGGGTGGTAAAGAGTAGTTAATGTCAGCACCTTTTTGCTGCTCTTCCAGAGGCCATAAATGCCAGGTACACTCAGGCACAGTGAAGCTTAACTGAGACACTTGTGAAAGACACACCAGAAGGAGCAGATCTCAAGAAGCATGTGCTCCAGTGTCTTCTCATGCATTGATGTGCCTGCCACCGAGAGCACTAATGGAGCTGCCTCCCACACCTTCCCTCTGATGCACATCTCCCGAGACTGCCAACGCAGCATCAAACCCCAGTGAACAGAGGCCCTCTCCAAGGCAATCACACTTCTGTACATGGTCACAGCTGGGAGCCCTGCAAAAACAACCTTTCTCACAGTATCCTGGCAACTCCAGATGGAGTGTGCTTCTGTGGGAGGGAAGAGAGGTAGGAGGGGGAAGGATGTGTGGTTGTTTGAAAACATTTGTATAAATATGTTCACTTCAAGTTCATTTCTACAAGTGACATAAATGGTACAAGGACAGATTGCTTTGAGTGGGTTTTTTTTTCCAGTGAAGCTTTGGTTTTCTATGAAACCACCAGTTTTCACATTTTTGGCCAAGTTCACAACATCATAAATGACAGGTAAAGGCAAAAAAGGATGCAAGATAATCACTTCCCTCCAGTACATGCTAACACTCAAATCTCAGTTGCATTGCTCTTATCTACTGTTATATCTGCCCGTTATTACTGGGCAGCAAGCAATGGTGAAATAGTTAAAAGCTTTTTGTGATGTAGTGGTAACCAGAAGTGTTGAACATGCACAGTACCCTTGATGAAATTCTCACAGGAGAGGAATGCTCTCTGCAGTTGGGAAGTATGTGCTTATTTGTTCGATAAAATGTAAATGTTAGATAAAACTTCTGGTTTAATCTTGTCACAGAATTCTTGCACTTTAATCCATTTTTAAGAGTCTACGTATTACAAATATCCTGCTTTTATCACAAACTTAATGTATAAACAATGACATGTTAAAATTTAAGTATTTGCATACAAAAAGCAAGGTGTCCTGTGATCACTGTTAATTTTAGACCTAAACTGTTGCACTGAAGGTTTCCTAGCACAATAAAAGGAGAGTAAATGTTTTTACAAGAGAAGCATTATTAGGAACTGCTTGTGGCTTCACAGAACTATTTTCCTTAATCAACAAAACTTCCTGTTGTTTTAGGATCTTAGATTGCAGAATTGACCCAGACACAGCAACGCAGAGAGACAATAACTCACACAATCATGTGAACAGCACAGAAAAATGAGCAGCAGGTTCCCTTTGGTGGAGTACCAGAACTAGCAAGACCACACACAGCAGGCGTCTGTCATCCTCCCCATTTAGAACAAAACAAAAATCATTCAATAAGAAAAGGCTACCAGATATTTGTTGGGGTACAGTTTAGCCCTCTGTTCTCCTGGGATATCTCTGGTTCCTTTTCTTTCAGCTCAGACTACATGCCCTGGGATACATTCCTTGGAAGGAGCCAGCAGTGCATTATAGAAGGCAATAAGGCATCTGAAATGTCAGGGAAGGACACAGAAGAAAGGGGACTGACCTGAGTGATTCCCAAATTTCCTGAAGCGAGTGCAATAGTGTATCCAAATGGAAACACTTCAAGCTTTTCTTGGATGCTTTTATTTTAAAACATCTGAAGAAAAAAATCCCTAAATTTTCCACTGAAATAAGATATTTATCTAGAGAATGTTGATGTGATAAAAAAAAAATTAAAATTCCTCCCTTAGAAAATAAATATACTCAAACAAAGTCTCCAGTTGGTGGATTAGCCAGAGGATTTGTGTCAGTTTAAAGGGACTGAAGATTTAGCCTCCTCTCTGAAAAGTAGATCTCAGTTGTATGTCATGTTCTTGCTTCATGCATATGAGACATCCAAGGATCTGATAATGCTGCAGAATTTATCCAGGAAAGCTGAGGTTTTTTATTTTCTGTAAGGTTTCAGAATCTCCCCACATAGCCTGTTTGGCACACTAAAGCAAAGGGTTCAATTAAATCCTTTATATTAGATTCTGAGACACATTTGTAACCTTGTTCGTGCCCTGAACTATAACTGCATTTACACAAAAAAAACCCAAACAAATAAAAGATGACCTCAGTGAGTAAGAAGCTCTGACATTATGTGCTAGACTCAAGCCCTGGTCTTCTGCAGAGACAGAGAGATACCTCCTAAGTCAGAGACTGGTGCGTGCTTTGCATTTTCCTCTCCCTCCTTCAAACATGCAGAATCACGGTGAGATGCACAAAGGCCTAAACATCCACTCCATGAATAAATGCAACCCAGAGCTCTCCTAGAGTAAGGAGCATCATATAAATGCTCTATGCACGGTAAATGGAAAAATGCCCCTGGTATATCACTCAAAATGATACAAGCAAACCAATATTAGCTCCAGTCAGCATGCAATGTGTCCATTTTATACGCAGGAGGATTTGATAGGATTAGTTGATGACAATCCATTCTTGAAATGCTTGAATTATTTTTATCTAGAAATGCATACATGGAAGAAATGACTAACTAATATATGCCCTTTTCTCCAGTTTCCCCCTAGAATGCACAAAACCATGTGCCAGTTTATGCTGAGAACTGTGAAGTTACATATTTACTGTTTCAATTAATTCTACTTTGTACATATTCAATTTTCTTTTCTAATTTACAGCTCCAGGAGTCAATCTGATTCCTTGTGTTCATGCAGTACCTTTGGCTATAAAACTGGTACTGGAGACTGAATTGTGCCCTACGGGCAGCCCCGCTGGTTCTATACAGGGCCTCCTGTAACATATTTGCTGTAAGATTAAGGGATGTGTAGCAGACTGTAATGAAGCAACGGTTTGGATATCACCATCCACCATTAGTTTGTTCTAATCTGTGATGACAATGCATGTGAAAAAGAATGAGGAGGAAAAAAATAATTTCTTTTCCTAAATATAACAGGTTTGACCTTAATCACACAAAAATAGTAGATGTAGGTAAAAAGATTCTTATATAGACATTTGTCTAGAAAGAAAAAAAAAAGGAAAGAAACAAGAGAGAGAGCTTAATGGTTTTAATATTTCGGTGTTGTAATGCACATCTTACTATTTTTGAGATCGTGTGTTTGGGATTAGATTTACCTCACGCTGCTTCAAACATCTGACTTTCAGACTGATCCAGGTTAGCACTGGAAACAAGCAGTTCATCTGAGCTACCCCGCATACCTTGAGTGTCAGAAGAATTTGGCAGTGGAGCTGCCTCCTTCTCTTCCCTAGAAAGGCATCTAAACCAGCTTATAGCCACCTCATTTTTGACAGTTGCATCTCACTGCAGGTTTACAAGTGTAAGATTTACTTTCTGATTTAAGATTGGATGTGAAATGCAGATGCATATAACAAAGTAGCCATCGTTAGCCTAAGCAGAAAGAATTGCTCTGGTTTTCTCTGGAAAACTTTAGAAATGCAAACACAAATGGGACACGATTTCATTCCATCATGGCCTATTTTACTCTTTCTTCAATCTGTTATTACAAACCACAGCTGAAAAGTAATCTTGTATTCATATTCTTCACACACAGCGACAGATGAATAATTCCAGTGCATGTACACTACTCGTTGATTTTAAGTGATAACTGTTAAGGGTCTCGTTATTTATTTCCTCCTTTCTCTTCACCTTGCCCCCATATGTTAAGCAGTTTTTCTTTTTCCTGTGCATTTTTTAACTTGCATGGACAGAAAAGTGACTCTTTCCATTATTATAGTTCCACAAATCCAAAAGCAAATCTCAGCTTTGAATTTTTACTGTTTTTAGCATTGTCTTTCTTTACCTAAATCGATACTAGAAAAGATTTCTACCCAGCTCTGCCTGTGAAGAGATTTTTCTTCTCTCCAGCTAATGTTGCCACTGGAAGTCTGTGTTCTTGGAATGAATGGAACTCATAAATTTCACTTTTATGTTCTCCCTCTTAACCCTCATTGTTCCTGTTTGATGATACAGAGGCTTCTTACAAATTCTTACTTCACCTCACTCACACACCCAAACAGCTCTTGTCTGGCTGGAGACCTGGGAGGCTCTCATGCATCCACACCTCTCCCAGCTGCCCTAGACTGTGTCGCTGTTTAACTGGCTGAGTGGACATAAACCTGGTGTAATCAGGTGGGGGTGGGCTCTTCTCCGAGGGGACTAGTGACAGGATGAGGCGGCATGGCCTGAAACTGTATCAGGAAGGTTTATGTCAGAGATCAGGAAGCATTTCCTCACAGAGAGGGTGATCAGGCACTGGAGTGCACTGCCCGGGGAGGTGGTGGAGTCACTGTCCCTGGAGGTGTTTAAGGAGAGGCTGGATGTGGCACTTAGTGCCATGGTCTCGTCAACGTGGTGGTGTTGGGACACAGGCTGGACTTGATGATCTCGGAGGCCTTTGCCAGCCTCAGCAATCCCGTGATTTTGTAAACTGCCATTTCTCACAGTGCCACCCCATATTCTTTGTAAATGACTACTCAGTTTAATCTGAATTTTCAACTTCTATTTCAAATTAGTTCTTATTCCTTCTTATTCCACAAATGGCAAGAAAAGTCAGGAAAACCTCCAGAGTCCTCCTTTTTGCCCTTATTCACACTCTGATACTTCTTCAGCTATAGCTTTCTCTGTAAGTTTCCTCCCACCAAGAATTAACTGTTTACAATCACCCAGGTTTCCAGGAACCAGTAACTTGTCCTAGCTCACATGGCATAAGCACAGGCTGTCACAAACGTTTTCTTACATACTCGTACTAAGTATGTTACAAGGAGAAGTAGAAATAGGCATTACTGTTGAAAAAAAGCTAGGAAGGAAATACTTAAAACCCATATAACATCAGAGGAAAGTGAACACCAATCAATAGACAGAAAAAGCCCTGGAAAATGTAGAAAAATACCAGAAGAAACAGATAGTGGTGGAACTATAAAAAATGACAGGAACAGTATAATTAAAATTAGTGGGTACTTGCAAACCAAATGCTTGTGTGATGAGCCCAGAACACGGCCGCGATGCTGGAGTCGAGGAGGGGGTCACAGCTGCACTGTCTGCTGTGAGTGGTAGTGAAAGGGACTGATAATGGAGCATCAGCTGTGTAAAGCTATGGGGAAAAGGTGAATATGACTGCTGAGTCTATAAACAGAACAGAGGAGGAGGAGAAGGAGGAAAAAAGCTATATTAAGAGTTTACACAGTAGTGTTGTGGTTGCTATATTAGAAACGATGTATATTGGCACAGCCAGGAAGATACAGAACTGAAGGCTGAAGAAGACACTGTAAGAATGTAAAATCCATCTTCTCTAAAACCCACTGCCCCTTAAGAGTACGTGTGGACAGCTATTGAAATAAACTCCCCAAATCCATTCTCAAAGCAAGACTGCATACTTTGAAAACATGCTTAAGCCAATTTCTAGGTATTTCTAGAACAAAACAGTAACAGCAATTGGATGAAACCCAGTTATCCTAGAAGGCCCCCTTGTTCCTTCTAGACTGGGGAAAAACAAACAAGCAAACAAGCAAAAAAAGCCACAAACCCCCACACAAATGGTCTATGAATTCTGGACGTGACTATCAGAACATAAACAGCTGACTAAGGTGTGCTCCAATGACTTGAAGCTTCCTGCGTTGGCTGCAGTGAGCAAGGCAGGAGCTCACTGCAAAGCAGTTTGATGTTTTTCTCTGAGAAGAGTGTTTCAGTGGCTGAGCTTGATTTCGTGGCTGTAGTATGGGTTTAGAGCAATTTTTCTCTCAACTCTTAATACTATTTAAAGTTGAAAAGTGCCTACAAGTACCAGTACCTCAGTAAGTGTTAGATCTGAGTGGGGTTTGGTTTTTCCCTTCCCTAAGGATTTTTGGCATTACTGAAATGTTTTCTCAAGTAGAATGAGGAAGAAAATGTAAAAAAAAGGCACAAATCAAAAATTCTATTTTTTAAAATCAAATCAATGGAACCACTACCATAGTTTCCATTTTTACATCAAACTTTTCAGATAATTTTCGATTGATTAATTTTTTATTTCCAAGTAACAAGGCAGTTTTTGAAAAACAAACAAACAAACAAGATATTTTGGAGAAATCAGACAGTGGTGGTTGGAAGTCAAAAATCAGTGGTTTGGGGAAATTTTCCAACAAATGAAAGGATTATTCTAAAGTATCCTTTGTGTATCTTCAAGAAAGGGATATTTTTTTACAAAAAGCAATTCTTCAGAGAAAATCTCTGACCCCATCTGAAATATATATTGCTGCTGGAGCACAGATCTAATAAACTGTGTACTACACAGACAAAGAGGAGAACTATTTATTTTATTTTAGCCAAAAATAGCAGAATGTGTTTTTAGCTGAAAATTCATTTTCATTCTCTCTTCAGGGTAATTTTCGGTTATCTTTCTGAAGAGAATCTCAAATGAGTATTAATTACAAGAAAATAAAACCCCAATTCATAATGAGGGCAAGATCTAGTACTGGCAAGGATTTATTTTAAAAGTCTGTTTCACAGATGGCAGACAGAGGGACGGGGTAAGATGCTTTTGAACTCTACTGCGGTCAACAGCTGCTACTGAGGGTGCCTTTCCTTAACTAAGAGGAAAGTACATCTGGAGGAAGTCAGCCTAATGACAGAGAACATGAATGAAACTGGCCAGATGAATTTGCCATGAAGGGCAGTTCCCATATGCAGGAAATCCAGTCTTTTAATTAGATATGCCTTTCAATTTGGGAAAAGCTTTTACTGAAACCTCATTAATGTAAGAAGCTAATCAACTCTTACAGCTGCACTCACTGAGAGAGTTTTACCTTCAAACAATTCACCAGGAATTCCTTTGCCAAGCTACAAGTCTCGACTGGAAGCATGTGTAGTGCACACTTTATGGACTTGTTGCAAAACATCTGTCTCTTGTTCCAGTCAGTGTAGAAAGAGATAAAGGAGTCACCTCTATATGCGGTGGTGTGGTTGGCACATAACGCTTCAAGCATGAGCAATGCAGCATTTTACTTAAAAAAAAAAACAAAACCACCTGAATTTCTCATTTACCAATAAGACAACACTCCCCAGTTTACAGCAGCACTGTAACATTACTGACGAATCATAAATGAACTGACTTCAGAGAGAATAATTAGCCAATTAAGAGAATAACTATCGTATTCTCCCTACACACTAGACTGGATGGCTGGGGAAAACAAGACATAAAAACAGACCACACTGCTTCCTAGAGTAGCATTTTAGCCATTCTGAGATATTTAAAAGCAAGGCTGGTTCTTTTTTTTTTGTTATACCCAGGGACAGACGCATGCATAGCTGAGCTGTTCTCTGTGGTTATCTTTATGGCATAGCTCTGTCATCCTTGACTTTGGGGAGCCCTGGTAAGAAGTAACAGCAGTGATAAAGCCTGAGCATCTGAATGTTTTAATTCACGTCATTCCCAGTGACAGGATTTTGTTTTCATTCCAAGCAGATTTTGTTTCTGCTAGAAAGTTCAGGAGACATCAAAATGCAGCCAACAAACTCAGAAAATAGATCCTGTTAGACAACTATGTCTCCCTTAAAAAAGCAAGCAAGTAGTTTGATTATTTGAATAAGAAAAAGCAACAGAACACACTGCCTAACTCTAAGAGTCTTTATTATAATGCTAAAGGTTGGGTTGCTTCACTTTCTTAACTTTTCATTTTTAATCTGTCAGTTCCATGCAAATCTAAACTGTTTTTAAGCCAGCCTTTGACAAGCGAGCACGCTCAAGTATAGAGCGGTGCAGTCCTGAAAGGTGGCACTCTCACTGCTGCCTGGCACCATCTACATGATTCTCTGGAAAACACTGAGATGTTTTTAAGTTAACCATGCCCTATAAAGGTGGGCATCAGTACCTCCTGACCACAGATCGATTTGAGAAGCAGCACTGATCATCATACTGTAGTACAAATCTACCAATAGTGTGTTTGAATTGCCGTTGACCACACAATGGAAAATGCCTTTCTGCAGAAAAGGAACAAAAACTGCAACCATTTATATCAGTGAAATATTTTAGTTTTTAGTTTCTCAGTAGACCATCTTTCCACAGAACTAGTTTTCCCCATACGTGACAGATATTGACATGTTCTCATGATAATAGTGTCATTACTGATAATTAATTATAACATAACCATACGATCTGTTCTATGAATACGCGTACTGAGGAACATTTGTTATGTGTTCTCCCTTTTTTGTAACTTTTTTCTGTTGTGATTTAGTCACATTTCTCTCCAGACTTACTAAGAGTTGGGGCTCGGTTCTCCAGAGCCTTAACCTTTGGCAGTGTAAGGAAAGACAGCACACTATGTTTATTTCTCATGGACATGGACACCTAACACCATATACGAGCTGCTGAGGATCAAAGCTCTTGGCTCTCCTGCTCCCTTCTCTTTGAGACAAGATATCTCAACTAACTCCAAGCTTCTAGGAAGAAGTAAGGAGGAAAAGAGGCTAAGGGCTTTAAACTTTACTACTTTACTGCTAGGATCTGTGAATAATGATGCATTCTGGAGTGCATATGTATTTCCTTGTCTTAAAACCAAACTATATTGTTTTCTTGCCAATGACTAGTTTAGAGTTTATTTCCAAAGCTGATTGTACAGTAGTGTGCCCCACTGTGGCACATCATAATACAGATATGACATATAAAAACAAGACAGTAAGTCATTTAGTTCATCCTGCAGAAGTTTGTTCGATGCACCCATGAAAAAAAAAATCCTGCTTCTCTCAGTTTTCGTAGTGGGGGAGAGGGAGAGGAGAAGAAGGAGTTAATACTTCTAGGCATTAATATCAAAAAATATTTTTTTCCCCCAGAAACATTTCCTAAAGGAAAAAAAGACCTTCCATTCAAGCAATGGAATTCAAACAGTTGCACTGCAACTCAAAGACAACTTTTGAGGAGTAAGATGTCAATGGCCCAGCTGCCTTGACAGTCACGTGCAGCGTGCACTGAAGTTCAGACTGGAAGGCGGCAGCCTTAAGGTACACTGCAGATAAAAGTGGTTTTCCCAGACTCCAGAAGGTCCCATCAACATTATTTCAAATGAAATATTAACAGAGGATATTAATAAATAATACTCCTAGATGATCTAATAGAGCCTAGGGTTGCAATTATTTGAAATGAATGAGCCACAACAGCATACGTCATTGCGTCAGAGTGGGTTTGCAGAGCTTATCTGTGTGAAAGAGCATCACAGAGTGCTCCTCAGAGAGATGCTAAAAGCCACCAGAAGGTCCTGGAGGGGGTGACAATGAAGCTGGAGAACCCCAGCAGCCTGACAGGGTTACGAAACAACCAGCAGACTGGTGTGCACAGTAAGTTCCAACTCTTCTCTGATGCTTGAAATAGGCTCTGCTGAATGCCAGCCCTCCCAGATGACTGCATTATAAAACCTGCTGAGGAAGTGCCAGGAGTACTCAGACTACATCCCAGAGGTATTCAGACACATCTTATTGTATATTTTTAGCTGTCACGCATGGCAGCAACTACTATTTTGGTAGTACAGTAAATACCACTGTCTTCACTATACAGAAAAGTAAACTTTAAAGTTTAGATTAGTACAGTGGAAAAAGTGATGGATTCACTCAGTCTTTTACTTTTTACTTTCACAGAGTAGAATCTGCTATAGAACCTGCTGTATTAGTCTTTATCAGTATTAGTCTTTATGAGACAGCAGAAGTCAGTACCTTCTCAGTCAGCTTTGCACTGAATGAAGAGCAGTAAGAATTGACCAGAATCCACACAGAACCACTGTACCAGGCCATCTCATATCTTTGGCCAAGACAAACAGAGTATTGTGGCAATTTGTGGCAACAGATTTAGGTGCTCTGTTTATCATGTACCTCCTTCTTCCAGTCCTTCCAGACTGAAATACTGTATGGAATATCACAATGGATGTTGAAAATATTGTCTGAATACAAGATTTAGCAGTATCTAGCTTTTCCAAGGTCAAAAAAACAAAGAGCTAAAGAAGGTTGAAAGATCTTTTAATATATGTAAAAGAAAGAGTATATGCTATATGTTAAAAATATAATGGGGAGGAAAAAGAAAGTTATATAAGAACATTGGAAAGGAACCACATAAGTGAGTGCTGAAAACATTTCTGTGTACACGTGTCTGAAGAGGAGACCTTCGTGGTTACCTGACAGTGAAGCCAGAGTGCAACCTGGACAGCATGCCCACTGCTGTTATGGACAAGAAAGCTGACAACCACCAGGAGGTTTCTTTTTAAATCCACTCAAGGCCCCTGAACAATTTTTTTAAAGGTGGATACTTGTTTGCAGTTCCCCACCAGAATGCATAAATATGTGATATAGGGCAGGCAATGCTTTAGGGCCATCACGACTCTAACAAGAATTTGTAAACATCTAATAAAAATAGACTTGGCTTAATTATTTGAGCAGGGTGTGAAGTGCTCGGATCCCTACAAACCGAGTACCCCTCAACATATCTCCTGATCACCGAATTACTCCTACATTTCCTCTTCATATCCTGAGATGAGACTAAGAGTATTTTGTCAAAACACTTCCCATTCCAAGTTACTTCATTGTTGCTTTTTTACTATAACATTGCACCAAAATGTGCCATCTCTGTGTTTTGTTACACAAGAGTAAACTATCAGCTTAGGTGCTCTACTTCCTATGAAAACAGATGAACACAGAATAATATCATCTCTGATAACAGCATCTTTCCTTCTCTTGACTGTTATTTCTTTTTTTAATTATTGTTACTATGACATCATTTTAGTCTTAATTCAAAATAAAAACTATACTGTATTCTTGGAGTTTCTTTACTTGGTAACTTTTGGCTGGGGATAGTGGACAACACATAAAAGCAGTCACTTACTGCCAAAGGCGATAGATTTAATCGACTTTGGGTTTGCAAGTCTCTACACTTATTAGAATATAATGCTTTTATTGAATTTGGTAATGCATTTAGTGATCCAAGACAAAATTAAGTGAATGAAAGGACTCCCAGAGGTATCAGTGAGCTTTGTGCTTTGGTTTTGGATTGGTTTTCTTGAGACTTCCTCCGCAGATCGCTCCCTGGAGAAGGAACGTGCGTTCATTAAGCACGGGGCATTAAAGTAACACAATATGAATGCTCTGCAAGTGTGTAAAATGCAATTGCTATCACTTGACTTAAAGTATCCTCAACATTTTCTTCTTTATGGCATTAAAAGTAATTCATTTGCTTGGACTGCTGTTGCTAAGGTTTGGTTCGGATAAGTGTTTGAAGAAGAAAGAAACCTGAAAAATATCCAATTAACAGTGCAGCAGAGAACTCATTATTCTTTCAAATGCCCCTTTTGAACATGCTTTAAAACTTTTGATTCTCTTGATTCAACAAAGGGGAAGCCATTTAAAAAGAAATAGGATAGCAAGAGAATGGTTATTCAATTCTCTGAAGAAAATAACTGTTTTCTATCACTTTTCAACAGTTCTGTGCTATTGTACCTTGATATCTTCCCCTTCACTCCCCCAGCTGGACCATAAAACATGTAAAGGCATATTCTCTGTCTCTGTGTCCCTTAGGGTGCCCAGACATTCCCTAGTCCATATTTTAAAGAATATATATTGCTATCTTTGTGATGTGGGTCTGATAGGCATTCCAATGATTGTGTCACCATGACTTACAGTTATGGAATCTGTGGATCAAATTGAATATTAGTTACTAATATGAAATAGAGCACTTTGAAGCAAACAGAACTCTGTCACGTAATCTTATACCAGGGTTGAGAACAAGTAGATAATTACTTCTGAACAATGACACTTTCATCATGTAGGTGGTAATTTGGAAACAAACAAAAAAACTTATCACAATTCTTCTTAGCCTTTTTTATTCCCAGTAAAGTTGGTGAGTTTTGATGCTCTGTTGGTTTTTGTGGTAAATCTCAACTAAAATAGAGGAGTGAAAGAAACTTTCAGCATGAGACAGCAGGTAAATTAAAGGTAAAGTTAAGATGCATAAATGTGTGTTAACAGAACGGGACACAAAGAAAGTGAGAAAATAGAACTCTTGTATTCAAATATAGGCTGCTTTCAAGCAAAGTTGCATCTGTTTTTTCAGTGCTCTTGCAAAAATAACCCTCCTGTCATGTCTTATTCTGTTAGATACTCATGCTTGGAGCAAGTTTTAAGTGGATGTTTTACTGACAGCCTAACTTCTCTGTCTTGGTAATATCTAGCCAGGACTTAAAAAACCCAGTACTTTTAAAGAGCTATTTTGGGACATCAAATTTAACAGATTAAATTATTTTCATATTTTTATTTCTACATGCATTAGAGCTGGACATATTTTACTAAGAAATACTATTTTGGTATTAAGTTACCGATGAGGTTTTAAAATAGCTAGGTGCCTGCAACAGCAATAGCGAGAAAATCTCACCTCTTGTGCAGGGAATCAGATACCAGCAAGACGAGATCTGTATGGTGCACATGGCTAAACAGCCACATGAGCACTCAGAGCCTGTTCTGAAGCACCTTTGTTTCGGTCAGTCCCATGTTTCTCCAGGCACCTGAGCCACCCGAGGTGCTATGCTAGCACTTACTTAGAACCACATTTTTTAAAGGCGCAGTCTTCAGTGACTCCAATTGCTATTTACAGTGCCTGTATGCTCCTTGTCAAGATTACCTCCTTGCTGACTCCTTTTTAGAGTTTTCAGTTGGCAATATTGACTGAATTTTCTGAACAAATATTTAAAAATATATATATAGATTTGAAATTCTGAGTTAATATATGCAAGGTTTTCAGTTAAATTCTGCATATCTCCAAGTGAACAAGAGAAACTGAACAGCTGTTGTAGTCACCAGATTTTTAGTTATACTTTCTCCTTACCAACAGAAGAGTAACAAAATCTGTGCAGGTTTTGAAGACGGTCTACGTGAAAAAATGATAGGATTTGGAAGGAGACTAAATGTGATACTGAGGGTAAAGCAGAGCAAAATACAATATGCTTTTTGGAATGCATCGTGATCTAGACAGACACTCAAAATTTGTGATTTTTGTGGCTGTTATGATCCCAAACAATGTCATGCTGGACTGCTGTAAAAACTCTTCAGGAAGTAAATCTCCTAAGTCCTCGGACTATTACAAACCGACCTGCCTCTGAGCTCTCTTCCAGAAAATTGTACAAAACCTGAGCATGCAGATGAAACTCTGCTGGGAATGCTATCAGCAGAAGCAGTCAGGCTGCGCCTATGCTGAAAAGAGCTGTCAGGCTGACTAAACAAAGAGTACAGTCTCTAATCTGTAAACCCATCTACAGCATCTGGCCAGGATTAAAAAGATCATAAAATTTGAGTGAGAGGATATTTTTGTGCATAGACAGGATGAAGGTCTGCAGATGACACTTGAGTGAGAACACGGCCAAATTCTGCAGCGCGGCAGAGATATCAGCGGTTCCTCACTGAAAAGATCCTCCCGAGAAAACCTCTAGGTGTATACATCTTATATATATTTTATGTGTACATGTCTATTTTTTGATGTATATTTATATATCCATTGGACTAAGTATCATATCTAGAAACATGAAGGTATTTGAGCATCTAACAGTCCAGACAAGACCACAGAACTGATAAAATCCCCAGTCAGATAGCATGTCCGATTTTCACAAAAGTGCTTTCGTAAATCCACTCAGGTACCAAAATATTTCAGAAAGCCTGGCTTCTAAGTGCTTAAAAATCAGTGGCAAAACTAGTAGAAACTCATTAAAAATCCATACTCTTGAATCCTCCAGCCATCCCACAAACCATCAGAAACCTGCCTTAATCCAAATACAAGGTTATTTCAACAGTTTAACATCATACTGTCACTGCTTTCTCACGTATTCTTCTCAGAATCACCTTTACACAGACCTTTCGGAAACTTCTAGAAGTGGTACAAATATTTCTTGTTAATGACAAATTAGCGGTACAAAATTGTTTCCTTACTTTTGGGAGGGAAGCTCTCGATCCTGAGCTTTGTGTGGTCATTGTCAAAACTGTAGTGATACCCAGTGCGACTCTAGCTGGAGCAGCATCCATGTTGATCCAGAAAGAAACCCAGGACAAAATGACAATCAGCAGGCTAGGAATGTACATCTGGATTAAATAGTATCCCATCTGACGCTCCAAATGAAACTTGACTTCAATGCATGTAAACTTTCCTAGAACATGAAATTACTTTCATAAATGCTTTTTGCACATTTTTATCTTGTTTTCTGAACATAAATTAGATGTGTGGCCTGTTTCCTGACCTAACACTATGAGCAGGTCCTGCCACACAAGTGAGAGTCAGCCATTTGTTGCACATCACCTTGGAGGACACATGGGACCCCTGCAGCAGATTTTGCCCAGTTCTTCACATTAACTGAGAAAACAAATATTAACACTGTTCTTTCACCTCCAGAAAATATAACGTCACGGGAATTTCTCTCAAAATTTAATGAGATTTTCCTTTCGTCAAATATAATGTTTAGTATTAAAAGGGGAGAGCAATTTGCTCTTTTAATGACACGAAATAAATTCAACATACCTAGACAAATTGCAAACTTCTAGTCTTACAGTCCTATGGCAGATCACACCCCTTCTCATTCTGGTCACGTCATTTGCCCGTGTCTGTGGACTGTGTCTCACAGCAGAATGAACTCAAAGCCCAGTTCGAATTTTGCTGAAAGTCCACCTACAGGAACCCCCCAACAACCTCTTGTGGGAGGTGAGCGATTCTTCAGGTAACAGCTGCTCCACACGGACAGCGGAGGACAGAAGTTGAGGGCTGCCTGAGAGTGGAGCTAGCGCAAAGTCTCGAGGTGCCGTAGCTCATCAGCTACTGACCCGGTCACTCTCTGCTGCCCTCCAAACTACTACTGTGGTTTAGGTACTGAGAAAGCTCTCACTGGAGGCAGACTAACCCAAGGACAAGAAAGTCTGTCATTCCTGAGGTGTCATGCTAATTGTTTCAAAGGACCCCTTTAGTGTTTGGCTGAATGCATAAAAGTGCATTTTATTGGTTCATCCGTCAGGGGAAAATAGAGGTTTTGCTCCTTTTTGTGATGTACTCCTATTTTCTTGCTAGTCTAGAAAGCTGAATGGCAGGGTGCAAGAGTTGGTACAAAGGACAATGCAGAGGCTGTCTGGCAAAGAGATGAGGGGAGAAGAATTGAATAATACTTTTTTTGGTAGGACAGAAGCTCTAAAATGAGTGACCAGACCTGTGATCCTAAAGGCAGACTCTGAGACCTGGATAGCGATTGATCCTGACCAGTCTGCTGACACGAAAAAGGGACTTGAAGGGGGTGGGGTAGGCACATGTGGCAGCAATGGCATCAGATTAGCCCAACTCTCAAATGCTCTCCAGATTTCTGTGGCACAATCTGGACATTGTGTGTAGGAGAAGGATGAATAATACAGATTTTATCCTCTTTAATTTCATACCAAGCCTGAAGGAGCATACTAAGAGAAGGCAGTTGCGTGGGTGCCTGTAGGCAAAGTTTTCTTTTGCTCGAACACTGCTTTTCAGTTCCCCTTGCCAGGCTACACACTTTAAACTTTTGCTAACTACACATTGATTTTGTTTAACTAAATGTAATGGGAGCTACTAATCGGCATTCGCGGGTAATCTTCCTAGGTATACAAGGCAGCTACTGCCCATGCTCTCCCTCCCCTCTTACTTTCAGTGTTTGACCCTGCAAAGGGGTTATCTGACAGTAATTAGATAAGCAGATGAACTCATTCAGTTTGAGTCACGTGGTGGGAAATGGATGAACTTTGTATCAGCCAAATTACAAATGGCTACGGTCTGTCTATTGGAATTTACTCTTCATTACCCACTTTAAGTGTAAGAAAAGATGACAAGTCACAACAGTTTCTCTTTCCACAGGTCTTGGACCGTGGAATCACAAAGTTTTCCTTCCTTGGCACCTTGGTCCCCAAAATGAGAACCGGCATTTATAAAAGAAAAAATAAAAACAATGATTTTCTTTTCATAAGAAATTAACCTGACTTTATTTTTGGAAGAGGCAGAACCTCTCACTTTGTGTTATTTCACAGAGTGAAACAAATGTATGTGATGCAGCCAGATTGGCTCTTAGGCTGAAATGATAAAAAATCTATTTTAGATGAGAGGGATTAAATCTAATCCCAGCAAGCACCCGGCAAACCGTTCTCTAAAGTCTGTCCCTGTTAAAAAAAGCTCCAAGCAGCTAAATCAAAAATTTAACAGAGTTCTTGCTGGTCTGTAAAACTAAAGACAGAAGACACGGCATTTGAAACTTCAAAATAGCAAATACAAGGAAAAGGAAAAAAAAAAAAAAAAGAGTATTCAAAACATATATAATTTCCTAACATTTCATGAGTGTACACTATTCAGAGCAGCAGTGAAAACATCATCTTTTCAAATACTACATCTCACAAATTAGAACACACATTAAAGCTGTTGAAACATGTATATTTTTCCTCATTGGTAATTTGATGTGCTGGAGAAGTAAATAAAGTTCAGAAAATTTAGTAATTTGAAAATTATTAACCAATAGTTAAGAAAAAAATTGTTTGTTAAAAAAGTTTCATTTTAAGGAAACCAAAACAACTAGATTTTTTAAATAAGTCTTTTAAGACTTTAAATTCTGTAATGATTTTAAAGATATTAGAACATGTACATTAGAATATCTTTAATGAAATTAAAGGAAAGTTTGAAACAAAATCTTTCGAGCATTTTTTTTTTAGATTTATAAATGTGTGGCCAAATCGGATTTTAATTTCAAGATATTTTTTCATTTTGTCCAAATTTTGCCATGTAAATTGACAATAGATCATTAGAGCAATGAATATTGAAAATAGAATAGTGCTCACCAGTGTTGTAATGTTTTGTGCAATAACCCAGTTCTTTGTCTTCTTTCAAAATGAATTGTGGCAAGGTTAAACCTTCTGCAACTTGCACGGGTCCATCACTAAGCCACTCAAATATCAGATCATTCATAGTGTAGCCAACTACAATAAAGAAATCAGAGGTTGTTAGATGGCAATTGATGGGAAAACATCAAAAGCAAATATCACCATGTCTGAGAAGCATGTCTTTTATTGCAATACATGTTATCTCGGTTATATTTTTGAACTGTCTGATTAACAGCAGCGCTGTTGCAGTCAGTTACCAGTTACTATTTCTGAACTGTTACTCTGCTAAGAGCAGCTACTACTAAGAGGCGCTGACTCACCGAAGTGCCTTTTTGACTGCAGTGGGTGAATGAAATAAGAAGTTGTGACCATTCTTTGGGCACAAAGGCAGGTGGTAGCCCGCAGCTCATACCCGTACATCTATATCCATTCTCCTCTCCCCACAAAAGCTGGCCTGATACCAACTAGCTATTGGGAATGATTGCTGGTACATGCCATTATCTGAGACACTCCTAGTTTTGTCTGTCTGTTACCTCATACAGGTCAAAATCGTGCCACAGCATGTGCTGGCAGCCCTGGGTGTGTGCTGCTACCAAAGACATGCCTTGGCCATCTTTAGTTTCCCAGAGTAAGTATACTGACAGGACCAGCTACGTTGCTTACATGTTTCAAAAGATCATAGCATATCTTGATTAGACATTGCAAAACCTTGGCTGTGTACAAATTGCTCTTACTTTCCTGAGATTTAACAGTATCTCCTGCACAGCACTGCTGTGGTTATCCCTAGGAATGATGCAGCATTGATGGGTGAGGTGATGTGCTCCAGAAGGGCACCTGCACGGTACAGTGATGGACAGCTGAAGCACTACTCCTCCATGGTTTTCCCTTATAAAACTGGAATACAGAGTCTCACCACATAAATGTGACAATGTAGATACTGTCTAACCACCAAATGTTATGATCAATCTTGTTCATCAATAGATGAAGCAACTGGACACTCACAGCTCTCGAGCTGCATTGTACACGTCTGTACATCCATAGGAAAATTCTTCAAGTCCATGGGACAGGATAAGGTTAAAGTAAGCCTAAAATTGGAAGGAAAAAACCACAAATCAGCTATTATTAGAAATCTACAGATTTTATCTAAAGCCCCATATTTAAAGTTTAAAGGATCAAGACCAAATCTTAACACCTCAGGGGCTGGGCTCACTCTCCCCTCTGAGCTTTTAAGAGCATAAAGTCTGCGAAGACGTAGCATGTAAGCAAACTGTGCTCACTGACTGTGTTGGCTGAGCAGAAGAGAGGCAGAAAACATCAGGGTAGCAAGAAATGCTCTCCACTACTGCAACAGTGAATGTTTGGTGCATAGCACTGAACCTAAATAATGCAAAACCTGAAATGACTGATCGTAGGACATATTTTTAAGCTTGTTTTGGAAAAGCAAAGAAAGGAAACAACAACCATGTTGTATTTTTTCAAAAGAGAGAGGTTTTGTTGTGTATGAGGTCTATTTCCAACCCTTCATTCTTACTGCTTAGACATTAAAAGGAAGAAAAAAAATCATACGGTAAAAGCTAGAATAACACAGCATTAAAATATAAAGAGTGCAGATAGAAGTAAGCCTAAAGGAGCATTATCATACAAATGAAATTTGTCCTTTAATTTTTCAGTTGTTATTGTCCTAGATAAAACATAGTTTTGCTTGGATGGAAATATTCTTTTCTTTTCTTTCTTTTCTTTTCTTTTCTTTTCTTTTCTTTTATTTTCTTTTCTTTTCTTTTTTCTTTTCTTTTCACTTTTTCACATTTGATTGAAATCTCTTTCAAGACTTCTCTGCTTTATTTCTTCTCTATTTTTCATGTGTAGGGAAGAGAAACCATTTTTAACAAACCAAGATGCTGTGATAACATAGTTACAAACAACTAGCTGCTTTGAAAAAAACAGAAGAACGGCTAAGATTTTGGTTTAAATCATAAGAAGAGTATATTTTTATTTCAGATTACCTTAGCACAAAAAACAATTTGACACAAAAAGCCCCACCAAATAAATAAACCCCTCTGCTCTCATTTACCATCAAGGGCAAGAGCTGGGATGATTTGAAGGTACACTGAAACATTAACACTGCTCAATAAGAATCTTTTTTAATTTATGTCAGTGAACCCACAGGCCAACTGCTAACCTTGAAAGTACATTGTCCCACAGAGAAATGTGATCTGTATGGAGAAACACTTCACTAAGCTCTGTCTCCCATTGTGATACTGAACTTTACACCACATACGGCTGATTCGAGCTCTTTCAGTCTCCTTCTTCACCATGAGAGTTTTTGGGGATGGTCTGACTGGGCCTTCTAGCCCTACTGTCCTGCTGTCAAATCACTATGACAAGATGATTTAGATAACTGATATCAAGATGGTCTCAGTCTGATCAAAAATCACATTCAGCATCACGGCTTCTGCCTACTTGCAAAAGTTGTGTGTGGCAGCGAAGTGCACTGAGATGAAGAAAAACCCCCAGCAGTCCTTTCAGATGACAAAAAATTGTCATCTAAAGAAAAAGATATAACAGGTAGACACATAAATCCATTAAAATCTGCCCTTTACTCATTTAAATATTGTAAGTGCCGCAGAAATATTAACTAGGCTCAGTTTTACTAGCTAATTTCATGTATTAAAGATTGAGCTAATTAAGTTGCTAATCCCCAGTATTAACAAAAGACTGCTTCTCCCTTTTTTACTGAAATGTTGCCTTATCAAACTCTCTCCCTTCTTTTCAGTCTAATATGGCTTAGATGTTTTAAGTTCTTTTCAAATATTCCTTTAGGAAAATGCAGCCTTTCTAAATATGTAATGTTTTTTGTATTCATGAAGTAGGCATCACCTACCCACCCCTCAGATACTAATGACTGTCAGGTGTGAATTGCACACTGGTTTTGTTTCTTTCCCCTTCATGCCTTTCTTCTACCCAAAATCCACAAAGAATTTGGGGATTTGCCTACATACTTGGGCAGGTGGGTCTGTTGTTAATCTATTATCAAACTCATGAGAAAGTTAATATATCCAGTTGCAGCTTTCCAGCCTCACAAGGAAACATTGACCAATCTTCACTGATATTAAGTAGGTAATTTTTTTTTTACTGAAAGTGAGTTGAGAAAATGCTCATTATGTAGGTTCACATCTCTTATTTTTCTTCTTATCCAGTGGTGTCTTTTAAGAAGATGAATTATGGCTCTGTTCGCCCTGACAAAGTGCCAATAATTTCTATTTGCTATGTTGATGAGGCTAGCTCAAAACTTCACACCCTTATAGATTTACCGCTATTTGGTGTTCATCTCAGCAGAGGTACCATTCACAGTTAACATCTTTGCCTCTGTAATCCCTTTCACTAGGAGTAAATGTAAATGCAAGCGTTGAACCCAATACCTACTGCCTGGTATTGTCCACAGATCAGCTGATTTTCAAGATTACTACATGCTAAATGTTCAGCTGCTGGAGTCTGAAATACTCTGCTGAAGTCCATGGTGGTGGGCCATGTTATAGCAACTGACTCTTTTTCATTAAAAATACGAACCTACAAGTGGTTCCAAACACAGGTGCAATGCTATTACTTGTATACTTATACTAATAAGGAAACAGGATCGGCAATGGAAAGTGTTAGGCAGACAGAGCTACCCACGTTGCCTGTAACAACAGTGTCATTGACATGGAATGTCTCAGAAAAATGAATGACTTACACTTGCCAAATTCAAGAAAGGCCCCTGGAGATTTGGTGCAAAATGCAAGTTTGACTGGTAATTACACTGATGAATACTGTAATCGTTAACAAAACAGAAGCAACTGCTATAGAACAATTATTTTATTTTTCAGGCACCCTGCCACTAAGGCATTTGAGATGTATAAACAACAGATTTGGTGGCTTAGCACCATAAAATACTGATGGGAAGTGCTTTATGAACAATCTGTAAAGGTGAAAGGAGAAGAAGCTGACTGAGTGCTCGATTTTGCCTTCAGTTCCCTGAGCACCCTTCACCCCCAGTTAACCAGGCTCAGGTCACACAGCTCCTCCAGGAGAGCTCTGGGGTTGGGCACAGTCTATTTCCCAGCTGAGTAGAGAGGTCTCGTGCAGGAGCAGGAGAGACTCACATCTCCATTGCCCCGGCACTTCAGGCGCAGTGCCAGGGCCACAGAGGCACCCCAGAGGAGAGGCAAAGTTGCTCTCTTCTTTCCCTCTTCCCTCCCTCCCTCATCCTGCAGTTGAGGAAGAATCAAGACCTGTAATAATGCAAATAGAATACAAATATAACAAAATGCAGAAAGAGAGACAAAAAAAACCCCAAAGAATGAACAATTATCCAGCACTGTGAAAAAAAAATAATAAAAAATAAATCAATAGTATTACTGAGCAGTGCTGTAGCAGAGACAGGGCTGTAACCCAGGAAGTCAAGGGCAGCGTGGTCTGTCCTAAACTCTGGACTGTCTTCCCAAGAAATCCCTCATACACCAGGTAAGTCCTCTGAGCAGCATCTGATGATACTCTAAATGCTTTCAAAGTGCAGTGGGCACTGCTGGGGTTTCTTCACAGCATTTCCTTCAACCCCCACCTCTTTCATCTCCTGGTTTCACCAGAATGTCCTGAGAAATCACTCGCACTTGCACTGTGGGCCTGTCTCTCTTCCCTTTCCAGCTCAACATCTTTCATTTCTGGTCACCCCAGGAACCCCCTCACAGCATCATTTAGAGGTCTGTATTTCCTGCTTCTGTAGGCAGAAAGGCAAAAGTCCTGCAGGCTGTGGCCTCCTTTGTCCCAGAAGCCAGAATAAGACATCCGTGGGGAAAAAACTGAAAAAGCCTGACACCATGTTATTAATCAGAAATCCTCATGCCGGTGAACTTTAACACCTGAACACGGTTGTTTTGCAAGATCAGTGTTTTCTCTGGGTGGGAGCAGACATGCCCTCAGACAAGCCAGCGGCAGAGCTCAGCACAGGCACTACCCCTTCCCTAAACATAGCCACTGTAGCCAGCCATCGTCCCCTGGGGAAAAGGCAGCGGAGGAAGAGACACGTGTGCAGCCCAGGGAGTATTTATATGAAGTGCAGTTAAGTCCTAAGCTCGGCAGTGGGGCTGAGCCATCGTGCTTTGCATTCATCCTTCTCCCATTTCTGCCCTTGTTCTGTCTTTTCTCTGGCCCTGGACATACTTTCCTCACCTCTTCCTATGTCTGCCCAACTACCCTACATATCTCCCAGAGACACCTACATGACCCAGAGCTCAGCCTCTTTCATTTGCATCCCCGTCTGTCCTCATAACCTTTCCTCTCCTTTTCCTCTTGCCCAGTTCCTGCCAAATCCCACGCCCACCTCTCTTCAGGGTATTAAGCCTTGAGGCCAGTCTGCTCACAACACCGAATCCCCAAAGCAGCACCAACGGTGAAGTCCTTTAATACAAACGAAAAGAATATTCAGTAGGAGTTAAATGTTTGTAAACAGATCATTCTCAAGGTGATTTCCAATCTCATTCTCTCTCTCAGGAGTTTTGAATGCTGATGCTCATCACCTTCATACTGCTTTGCTGATAATCTCACAATGTGACAAAGGCATACACAGGCTACTTGTGAACGGTCTGCAGACAAAACTGAAGAACTGATAGTATCCCATTAAACCCTCAGGGAACTGGACTGACACATTACATAATCCAGTCATTCCTTTTTATAAATTTAAGTGAATATCTGATTTTAATTTGCAGCAACCATTAAACTGTTATTTACCCTAACCCACTTTTTCTTTACAAGAAGCTATCACTCCTTAGCCTGATGTGTTCCAGCTCACCCAGGGATAACTCTCAACTGGAGGAGGACACTGAGCCCACAAGAGAAAGGCCCGGTGGATCACAGTGTGAGGTGTCTGATGACAGGGGAATATAATTTTCATCAATTATCATGCAAGAGTAGTGGTTTGTGAGCGGGCTATAGAATAACAGCCTCCTCGTAGAGTTTTTTTCCTAATGATAAATAACTAGGATCTGTCTTATTAAGTATAAAAATACTGTTGGGAATTTAGTCCTGGAGATAAGGGTAGGAGATTGTACTGTCTCTAAAAAAGCATGATTATCTCCTCACAAGCATGAAAAGCAACAAATTCTCATCATGAGTAAGCATGGTATCAAAAATAACATTTTGTTTCTATTCTTATCCCTTCGTTCTTTCATGCTACACTCATCTGCACCTCAGCTGTTGGGACAGGAGGCTTAACAGTCTAGGGTTTTACACTGCAAATAGCAGAGCATGTGCATGGTCACTGCCAGGACTGGCTGTGTGCCATGTTTGTGGAAAGTCTTTTACCCGTGCAAACCCAACATTGTTGGGTTTAGTGAGGCAAGTGGGATTTATTTTTTTTCAGTGTTGTCAACTCGAAAGATGTTATCATAAATTGCAAGATTTCTGGTATCTTTCCTAAAGCTCCAAGCTGACAATAAAGGTATAAATATTTTGAATGGTACATTTTTCTTTGTAAGATCTAATTCCTGATCCTTATATCTGCTGAAATAACATTAAAATATTACTCAAGCACAAGCAGACAAAGTTCCCCATTAAACTGGCAGGGGAGATGGAGTTGCACAGCAACCATGACAGCATTGCATGACACAGGAACAAATGCCATTCAGGCTAGTGGCACTGAAACAGGGAGGAGAATCTAAAATCTACTTATATTCCTCCCAGCCCGCTCTCTTGGGTGATCTGTGCCTGAAAGAAAGGCATACATACTGTTCATATGTCAGAAGGACAAAAAAATTCCCGGTGACACTCTTTTTTTAAAGGGCTTTTCATTTTGTAGTCCATCTCATTATTTTTTCAGAGACCTGACTCATCATTTTGAATGTCAATTCTGGTAATTTTCACAGGCTTTGTCCTGTTAAATGGAACAGTCAAACTGTCTGCTTTTTCCTTTCTTTTTGAGGAGTCACAGAATTCCTCTCTAATATTTGTCATGTTCTGCAGCTTCATTTCTGCTGGATGGGAATGAGCTGAAGTCAAGCTTAGAGGAGACGTGGAGCCTTCTCTGCTACGGCAAAATGCGAGCCGCAGGCTGGAGTTTCGTGTACCGCTGTTTGCGAACGCGTTCTCCCTCCCTCCAGTGCTTTGCTTTGCTTCCTGTGCTGCTTAACAACACAGGAGCTGGCGCGGAGCGGGGTGGTGGATTTCTCATTACAGGCATCCCACTTCTCATTGTAATGCAATCATTGTCTGCAGATACACAATGCCAGCACATGAGCTGCCAGCAAATGATTTTCCAATTATTTCTCAAGCAAATCTATAAAATTAAACTCAAGTGTGATTTCATGTAACAGTTAAATTCTGTAACCACCTGTTTTCTTTCCATGAAGAAAAGTATTTAATCTCTCCTTTTTCCTCTGTCATTTCCTATCTTAATTTTCCTGTAGTGTGAGTTTAGTATGGTGCTGCTTTCCTCCTGGCACGATGGTATTTCTGTTTGAAGCCATATATTACAATGCAGTCGGCAAATGACCTTCATCCCCCAGAGCATGTTCCAGGAAAGTATGCTTTTTTATACCACTAAAAAGGGCTCTCACATCTACATAATTTTACACCTCATCTTTAACTACTCCAGTACAACTCCAGTGGAGTGACTGGTCACTAGCAATCAAGGATAGGCATTGCCACTGCCCATGAGGACAGCAGGTACACTGACATGTGGCTTGGCTATGTAACTATCCCACTGGCACAGGCATCCACAAGTAACCACCTGCCAGTATTTTTTTTATTCTGTCAGCCAAGAACAAATGTATGTGTGCAAATTGGTCTCTACAGCATCTCCCTTTTTCACTTAGATCCAAGTCTTTTTATTTGATATTCCAGAATATGTGGCTATAGAAGTGACATCCCGAGCCATCAAGTCTGGTCGTGTGCTATCACACATAGTCATAGCACCTACTGCCTTTCAAAAACGATCAGGGTTAATTTAGTGATATCTAGTGCCTGCCCATTTCTGTAGGAATATTGTTCTAGGGATTCAGGGTGTATATGACTGGAAACTGCAACTTCCACTTTAATCCCACTGATGACCAGTTCAGAGCCACTCGTTCTCCTGGCAGCACTGTTCCTCAGACTAAGTAGCTCTTCTGTTGCGTTTGTATTTACCTCACCTCCAGTACTCTTGTGCGTCAGCTGGAGACGTGCATGGCATTAGAGGAAGAAATGAGGCAGTACATGTTCAGATAGAATGTCCATATCTTTACTTTGCTTTAAATGCCCTATGAAGTGAAAAAGCAACTAATTTTGTGTCATTAAAATGTAAATTGTTCTTTCCTTTAACCAGGATGATCAACGGGGTTTTGACAATAGCTGTGCTAGCTGTATAAAAAAGTACCCACATTAGGCTTTATTATTTATTTAGTACGTTTTATTATTTGTTATGCAAAACAGGTACTTTAGATACAGCAGAAGAATAAGACTGTTGGGAATCTAGGGCTAGATCCTTATTCTGAATTTGGAGATTGAGAGGGAATGAGAAAGATGGGAGTGGATGGTGGGAGAGTGCAGTTAAGAGTGTTAGGAAACCATCCCAAAAGATGAGAAGAATTTTAGGCCATTTAATTAAAAGACCCCAAAAGGAAAGGGAGCAGGGGTGAAAGGAGAGGCAGGAGTAATGACAAGAAGGAAAGAAAAAGAATAGGTTGAAAGTGGGCAGCTAATCACAATCCAAGGGCATTGGGTTCAGCCATAATGAGAATGGCTGCTTGTCCCACAAAAGGCTGCACGTTTTTAGCCTCTGAAACCATTGTTATTATTGCAATCGTGCCCATGGGAAGACAGATTTGTCAAATTCACTTGCTTCACACAGCAGGCAGCCACAATTTGGGAAGTCATCCTGCCCCAGAACATTGTACAGTTTAATGAAGTTTAGTGATTCTAGCACTATTTATATACCATCTGTAAGGCTTCTGCCTACAGTACATAATAGCCATCAAATCCAAAACCTCTTTAGATATGTATTCTATTTCAGTTAGCATTTCTGCACTGATTATTCCTCAATGTTTTGGTCTGGTTTAAATGTGGAAAATTTACTTTCAGGCATACGAAGACATTACATGCTTTTGGAAAGTCAGGGTGATGAACATGGGGCAGTGTGCAGCATTGCCAGATGTGCAGATAGGGAGGACTGTGAAAATGTCCCGTGTCGATTGAGTTTAACTTCCAAGGGAAAATTCCCACTGATAATAATCAGCATTGTTCTGATAGGACCTGTGGTAGTAAATAAGATTGTGTCAGAGAGGGGTTCCTACATAGTAAACACCACGTCAATCATGATAACAGTCTCTCTGATCCACCCTCTGCTAATCTGTCACATGGAAAGACAATGCGGCTAGTAAAGTCCAAATCCTCTTAAATCCCCACATTAGATTGTAAAATAAAATTGAAGCCATCAAATTAAAGCACAGAATGCACACAGAGCTGTAGAACATTACATTTCCTACCAGTCTGTTAGGTTAGACTGTACTGTGCCACGGATGATTTATATGCAACAATCTCATCAGGTATAAATAGAGTCTTATTAGCATATATGTGATAAGATTTCTAGCCTAAAATTTTCTTTAAAAGCCCATACCTGACTTTACTGTAACATGGCCACACAAAAAGTCTAAGATCTGATCTTATCTGACACCAACATATTTCAGGATAGTGGACTTTCTGCCTTAATAATAGACTATTGCAAAGGGAGAAATCTATGTACTTCCTTAATCTGCTTTGTATTTCTTTCCCACAGGGCAAAGAGCATGAGTACAGAGGACACTACAGAACACCGAAGTTTCACTCAGAAAAGCTGAATTACAGAAGTGCTATAGATCACATCTGATGGTTTAGGTGAGGTACATGGTAGTCACAACTCATAATACAACCTAAAATGGTATGTGGGGCTCTGAGGGTGCAGGGAGGAGTCGACTCGGTGCTCTCCCACTCGGCACTGTGGCCCCACTAGGAACAGCTGATTTCCCGAGTGAGGTGGCTGGCACAGGAGACAGCACTGTCAATAAATATTCTCTTTTCACAGATACTTCTCTGTGGTTGCATAAGCAGCAGAGGGCTTTTGGATGTGCCGTCAGCTCATCCCATCAGCTACTTGTTGCCAAACAGAGGGGCTAGTAATCACCCCCAGAACAGCTGCACAAATAGAAAGCAATCTAATAGCTTATTTTCTCTGTTTTGTGGTGCCCTAACAGCACAGTATTGCTTTCCAGTAGACATTCTGCCTTCGTGCATAATAACATTTAACAGTTAAATCTAGGTCAGGAGTTGAAACCATGCAGAGATACATAACAGTAACATTTCTTCCACTGTGAAGATAAACAAAACCAGAAAAAACAGGTATTTTTAAACACTTGAGGAAATATGTCCAATTTCATTGCTCTTTGAACAGGAATAGCAAAAATGGGGGGAGATGTGTCATTTGTGAATTTGCACAAATCTCCCCCCTAGAATTCCAAGTGGCTTTCTGGTCATATTATGCAACACTTTCTAAAATCTTTGCATATTTTAAAAATATGAAGTAGTCTGCTTTGTAATTCTGGCTAAACGCACTAGCACGAATCTGGCAATTGAGAGTGTTTTCTGGAGCAGCAGACAGGAAAAAAGACCAAACAACCAAACAACAACAACAAAAAACAAACAACAACAAAACAACCAAACAGAAATTAAAGCCCCTTTACTTTCCTGACCAGTACATTCTACGTTCAATGCTATGGTTCAATATTACAGTTGAGTTATATCAACTTCTGCATCAAGCTCATATGGCTAAGATGCACTGAAACTATTAAAAGCAGAGGGGGCAATTAATGCAGGGGGAAAAAAAGAAGGAAAAAGAAAAAACCCCACCAAACATTAAATGAAATCATTCCATTTTCTTCACTAAAATAAGCTTTTGGCAGATGCTAATATTCTGAGATGGCTGTCAGTCTGCAATGAGTTTGAGGGAATCACAAATCAGAAAGCACAAACGGATGTCTCGGAGAGAACGTGGAAGGGGCCAGAGAAGAGAGTCCTCGCCCCCGGAACATGAAATCAGTACACGGGGTATACAATGCAAAATCCAGGTGTCCTACAGAAAGTGAATGGCAGGAACAGGATTCTCAGAACCACTGCACAGTGCTTCAACTCTGCTTAAGATCCAATCCATGCAGAGATCACTCAAGGGTTGGGAGCAGAAGAGTTGCAAGCATCTAGGGGGTGACATTATGCAGGTTCTGATTTTAACTCTCATTGTTTATTCAGCATACAAAATATACACACCTTAGTCTAATTTTATTGAATGCTGCTATAACAAACTCCTCTGCAGGGCTTTAAAATAAAAGTTATAACTATTTAACTGTTTTGCAGCTGGGACTGATCTCGAATATCAAGTGTGCTTGTTTGCTGAACATCACTTTGCTGTAGCTGTTGGCTTCAAAGCACATGCACCTCTAAGAGCTGTTGTTACATCTCTGGCAGCAATAGCATATATTGGTGCTGTTGACTAGTGCTGGGTTCCCTCTACAAGATTCTAGTTCTCTTTGCAGTACCCAAAGATTTAGCCCAGTCATTCCGTTATGGAGTCTCAGGCTCTGTCTAACATATATATCATGCTATCTGAGATGAAAACAAATACCAAGGTAGTCATTTGAGCATGCAACAAACGCCTAAAAATAGGTTTGGACTTCTAAACCAATATGATTCATAGGTGGGTACATCAACCATCAACAACTCTGCCTTTATTTTCTATAACAAGTGCCAGAGAATTAAATACAGATCTAGGAGTCTGCAAGCATGAGCATCGTAACTAATTATTATAAGGTAATCTACGATGGAAATCTGTATCACGCCTGTCATGTAAATGCAGGATGGATTAACCCTCACTCAGAGAATGATGAAGAGCCTCATGCTTACCATGGGGCGAGATAATTCCCAGAGACAAGCACTGCCCTGGTGGCAACACATAGGCCAGACCCTCACTGACCCTTCCACGTTTTATCTGAGCAACCATATCCTACATTAAGTGTCTCATTTTAGTAGAAAGTGGACCATGAGATCTAGTTCCAGGTGACATTCCAAGTTCTTTTCAGAAAAGGCAGGATGGGCCTCTCAGAGCATTTAACATCATAAGCCAGTTGTGCCTCCTAAAAAGCATATTTTCATGTTTTCAGTACAGTGTAGAGGGAAGAGGGGTGCCACTGTTGTATAATACACAGGCCTTGCTTCCTAGAAATTACCGCTGCGAGCAGCTCTGAATTCTATGCAGAGAGTGGTTTATAGTTATGTGAGATTAACCTGACCTTGATTTTATTAAATTTGGAAATACAACAAAGCAGCTACATCACTGCTTCTCAGATGTGTTTATGAAGTGCATTAAGCATTTATAACACGCTAAATGCTGAATGTTAAACGTGATCATGTGAGGCAAAGTGCTATTGGTGCAGTAGTGAAAATGACAGCACTATAATATTCTCAGTGTACTGAAACCAGTCACTAATATATTCTTGTTTGTTTCTGCACAACACAACTGAAAGCAACTGGCAACACACAGATGCATCTACTCTGGTGTCTAGAGAGTAAGGACACATTTTTTTTAATTACTTCTGACAACGTTTCTGAACTCTCAACAGTTTTCTTCACGGTAGAGCATGTGCCATGTTAGAGGCACCAGGTAAGCCTCTGTTACTGCTATGTCATACCAATGAGAAACAACGAGTTTTGCTTAGTATTCTATTGAAATGCTGCTTACTCTGCTTCAAATTAATTTACATCTCAGTGTGGGAATTTTACAAATGTGATATGACAGCTCAAAATAATACTTTTCCTGCATGGATAAATGTCAGGAAAACCACCCATCTGCATTTGGAACAGCAGCCAACTGCACTGTTGCCTCCAATAAGATGGTGTCTGGTGTCATTCAAACAGATGCATTCATTTCTTTCCCAGGGTGAAATAAGAAATATCGGTCAGTGACAGTGTATGTATAACTCTGCTAGTGTTAGTTTCATCCTTGTATCTAAGTATGTTTCTCAAACTCTTCCAGGTACACCAATTTGAAACCTTGGTCGATAAACATTTACTTTACACCCTGCTTAATCCATCCAAATATTACTGGGGTTTTATTAACAAATTTCCACAAGAGTTAAGTAAATTGAGGAAGTGCTATGCTATTATTTATTTATTTTTCTAGCATCCTAAAGAACACAGCTGTCCTGAACCTGGATCAGTAATGATTCCTTAATGAAAATACAGGTCACAAACAGAATGCCCAGCCAGACACGACTGCCTTCTAATCTGCCTTAGAGTAAACTTGCGAAGCAATCTGTTAAATAAATACTATCGTGTTTATTTTCCACAATGTGAGAAAGGCAACAGCTGAGAAGCATTCCCAGAAGAAAAAAAAAAAAAAAAAGCAGTAATTACCTTTTTTAAACATTTGTCAGAGCAATAATACAGTGGTTTGCATCTCTGACTACCTATATTAAGAAATTAACAGTGCACATTAAGCTGAATGTTAAATAAGCACTGCTGATTATTTGCTGCTCATTATGCCCGTGCAATGCAATTCTGATTCTCTGCATATGTTCCATTTCATCAGGTCATATCAAATCACGTTTTGCCAGTGTTTGTTAATTCAGCTTTAACCCAGTCACATGACACCGACTTCAATGTACTTGGTATTAAAAAACACTTTCTGTATTCCCAGCTACTTTAAAAAGGTGAATAGAGACATTCAATTACCCGGTGACTTGCATGTTGAATTTATTGCATTTTAAGCACGTCTTTACTTATGGTGTTGAGCAGTCATTTAAAATACTATTCCCCTTTACTTTTAAATTGCAGCCCACAAACTACAGAGGAGTTGATTTCTTCTCTTTGTAAGAGAAGTGAGTTGAGCTAACGCTAATGGGAATTATTGAGGCATACCATTACATTTTTAGACAGCCTCAAATTTCTAACAAGGCTGAGAAGTACTGCTGTGCCACTTACAGACTATTTTGCAAAAAGTAAAAGCTTAGAAAAGGAACAGAGGCAAATTTTTCTTTTACCCTGCTATGATTGTCTCATTTCAGTTGTACACGTAAGACAACAAAAAATTAAATACGTCCATTATGTTCTGTAAGCATAGTTACCTCCAAAAAGCAGCGAGTGATGGGAAAGAAGGGAATGAAGAGAAAACAAAATAAGCCATCCTACCTGATACTATACAACACTTTTCCAGTTTTAGAAATCCTCAGCAACTTGTTGTCTGTTGTGACATCGTGAAAGTTTGCTCCCTTCTCGTTGGCAAAGAATAAATCCGGCTTCCAAATAGAGTCCAACATGGATGGATCCAAATCCAAGGAATCGTCGGGATATTCACTGTAAGCCAGACGGGAGTCATTCCACTGCTGTCTCAAAAAAATGTTCACTCTGTAGTCCTACAGAAATGCCATGTAAAAAGGTTACTAAGACACTTACCAAAACCTTAGCTTTCTCTATGCTCTTAGACTTACTGCAGCAGCAGCGTCACAGAAAACATTTCTGTTATCTTTTGAACATGAGTCGTCATTTGGAAATAGCGCGGCCTAGATGCTGGACTGAATTGGACAGACACAACTGGTACATTTTCCAAATCAAAATTACTGCAGAGATGAAAATAATAATTCCAACCTCTATGGATTAACTCAGAGGTACTTAGAAAGTCAAAAAGCATTGCAGCTAGACATACACAATTCCAACAAAGATTCTGTAAAATTACTGATTTAAATTAATTGCTTCCAACATGTAAATCAATTATTTCTAATGTACTCATGAATAGTTGCTAATTCCAGCGAAGCCAGATTTGTATAGAAGAAATTAAATCAGCACTTCTTATTTACAGTTTGTATCCTTTTTTATCTACCATATGCTTTTCTCTGTTTGCTCCTTCATTCACTCCTCCCTCTCTGCATCCTATTAAAATTGTTTTAATTACATTCTTCTGCTCAGTGGTCTGCTAGTCACAACTGGAAAAGGCAGTAATTAATGTTGGTTCACTTAGAACCAACATTAACACTGTGTCAAGAACTGACTATTAAAGGGGAGTATGAGAAGAGCTTTAAGGGTCTGAACTCTCTGGAGGGAATAGAAAGATGTTACTGTCTATTCTCCTTATCCTGTATTTCTAAAGTCAAAAAATGAGCTTCTTCTCACTCAGCTTTCCCAGCTATTATAGCATATTTACCTGAAATTACTACATTTAACTTGCTTGTGAAAACTCTTTTCAAAATACATCTACTTTTCCTCTAAAAGGAAGATACGTAATAATATCAATTATATTATCTGAAGGGATACGTTAAATAACTCTGCCTGCTGCACAAACCCCTCACATTTAGGATTTACTTTATGGTTGCTGCAGTACATTAAAATGGCAGCACTGTGCTTTTGACTTGGAAAATGTATGAGCTGACCCATGTTTAGTTAGGCCACTGAACTGCGTAGTCTGAAGAACTGAACATCCTCGACATATAAATAAATATTCTCACTCTGATTAGAGACGCAGAAAGCAGCTAGCCCAACATGCAGACTCTGTGAACAAGACCCTCCAAGCGTCAGCATTTCCCACCATTAGGTGGCTGACAAGATGTGCTGCTGCCCTGACAAAATTTCTGACATCCAAAGTGATGCAGGTTTTGACCCAAATAGGATGATGCTTTACAGTGTCAGTAGGAACATGATTTTTCTTGCTTTCTTTATCACTTTCATTTTATCATTGGGTAAATGTAAGTCAAGTCAAGAATGCCTACCAATCAGAGCAAGACAGACCCGAGAGAGGCCTCAGGAACAGCACATTTATTAGAGATACTTACAAAAGCCTCTATCTGTTTTTCACAAGTCACTGTACTTTTTATTATGGTGGTGTTTCCTACAGTTAACAATCAGCTAGCTACTTGCAGTTCTGAGTGTATAAAATGTCATCAGATCTGGTGAGCGTACACTAACCCTAAGCATACTTTCCCTTGTTTCGTGGTCTTAGAAACTGAGGGTGTCTTATATGTTTATATGGGATAGTTTTAGTTATAAATCCAGGAAAGCACTTGATTTTTCTGCATTTTGGTGCAGAAAGGAAGGCAGAAGCTATATTTAGCTACTGCTGATAGAATAAAATTGTTACAACTATTTGTGCGACTGCCTTCAATATTTCTTTGGAATAAGATCTATAATTAAGTCTATGGAAAGCAGAGGGATTTTTGCCCCCATGCCATAGAAATAATAAGACAAATTAGTAACTTGTTTAGATATATCTAAAAATAAATTTGCTCTCGTGAACTTCAGTAGTTGGTGATACAGAAAACAAAAACCAGTCTGCAAAATCCCTCTTCATCGAAGAGTTTGCATATGACGATATATATTATACCAATAATGTCTATAGGATTATACTATCATTTGCAGTATTTACCTGCAGAAATGTATCAGGGCTGTCACACGGATTCACTTGGAAATGCTTTCTCTGCAAACTTACTTTTTAGAAGCAAAACAGCACTGAAATCTTTGTTTATGTCTGGTAGGATTTGCCTCTATATATGTATAGATATTTGATAAAGAAATAAAAATGGAACTATAACATGCACATCACGAGACCATCATTAGTTTATTCTCCTGTGCTTGTGGCAGAAGCTGTTGAGCGGGATGTGTGCTTCTACAGCCAGACCTAATCATGTGCAGAATTTTGAATGTACTTTTCTCGTGCTAACATTGTAACTATCTTATGGAGAAACATTCTCCGGAGTATGATACCACAACATGGAGCTCAGGCAGACTACAGTGTGTATTTTGCAAGCTCCTGAGGGTAGAAGTGGGTGGACTGTAGTAATGCACTCCTACACAACCATGAGTACACCTGCTCCACAAATTCTTTCTGGCAGCACCGCTGCTCTGACTGAGGAGTGTGGACCTAAAGATTCAATCTCAGTTGCCACACCAATGCCAGCGATAGCTCAAGGCGAGACAGATAAAGAGTTTTCCTCTGTTCTCAAGCCATAATAATGCTAACATACTAAAGGAATATTCATCTGATTACTTTTAGCAGATACAGCTGAAGATTTAGGGACTCGATCCACACATGTACTTAGCCTGTTACAGGAATCTAGATAGAAATGGTCTTTCAGCAGATTCACTGCTCAGAGCTTTGGCAAAGCTCTAGGTTCCTTTGGTCTCAGGCACTGCTGTGGCAGGGGGTGCAGGGGAGCTCTGCTCCCTCTTCAGTGCTGATTTATGTCTCTGAACTGATGCTTATCTCAGATCTTAGCTTTCTTCCCATCTCCCTCTCCAACGGCATAGATTGCCACGGTGTTGAGTCAGATGTCTTGAGGTAAAAAGCAGACTTAGCTGGACTTCCTTGCATGAGAGGGGCTTGCCAGAGAGACAAACTTCTCTCTCTAAATCCCGAATATGAAAGCTAACTGAAAAGTAGTGGTTTAATCCCCTATTTCAAGGATATGCACAGAAAAGCACTAGGTTACATATGTACCTAAGCATGCAAGGTGTCCCCAGTGGCTTCAGTGGAAGTGATTTATGCAGTTAAAACTATACATGTGAACTAATCAGGATCTAATGAGCTTACTTGTAAATATGTTTATTCTAGTAGGAATATAATATCATACAGCCAGCCACTGCCAAGCTTTTAAAATAAAGGAATGGTATTTTTTTTACTGTTAACACGAGTACTCACAACTGGAATTTGATGCATTTACCACAACAGAGAACCTGATGCATAGAGTCAGTCATTGATTATAAGGCATAACGACAATAATAATATCCTCACAGTTAGTTATTTCTGTAATTAACAATTAGCTCATCAATGTACAAACTGCTCTTAGCTTTTCCTACAGCTGATAGCTAAAAAATCCTGGTCATTAGCAAGACTGAACATCTGAATTCTTTGGGACTCTGCCCAGCCTGATGTAGATTACTCATCTGTGATTCTCAACTGCAGTCATGCCATACAGTGAATTTTCTGCTGAACACTGCATGTGCGAATGCTTCCAAAAATAGATGCAGATCTTACTGGCATAACTGCCTTATTCAGTGAAATTACTCAGGAATGTCTTTTTCTCTTTCTTTGCAAGTTACGTCTTAAATGAAAGGCATGTGAATAGATGAAGAAAATTTCCAATATTTCCATCATGACACCAGCTTTTTTTTTTTACTGTTTTTATTTTGGTATAATATATATCATTCCAGTGTGGAAGATAATTTATTTTGGAGGAAAAAAAATAATTCAATCACGATAGTGTCCCATATGTACATTGTAGTGTAAAAAGTTTATACATATGCTTTTTTTCCCCTAGAACTTTAGGGAACAAAGCTCATGAAAACTCTATGGAATTCATTTGGAGAGAGCCAGCACCAAATCCTGGTTTATTTCTGAATGAAAGATTTTAGCTGAAATGAAAATATGCCAGACCTAAGTGTTGTGCTGCTGTTTCACACAGGGATGCATTTCATCCAGGTGCCTGTCCTGATCAGAAAACAGAAGATACTCCTGTTAATGTTATTAAGAATCTGGCTTACTAAATTTAGTAGGTGTGGGACTGTAATCCTGTTTGCCACGTTCATTTCTCCTACTGAAAGATTTTCTAAACAAGCTTCCATCTCCCAGCTTTCCAAGGAGCTGCTGTAGCTGATCCAGGTTATACTCTGGTAATATCCCTTCAGTACGTATACATGGCTTCACTAAGTACTCCTGTACTCTGGGACAGGGGTGTCTCTACTGAATTTACAATCCAGAGTTTTAAATTAATTGTTTAGTTTTATGTCAAAACCATCAAGAGCATTTCATAGGGAAAAAACAAAACAAAACAAAACTCATTATTTATCATGAGGGATGTCAACATCTTTACCACATGATTACATGTTTCAGAAAGGCAAAGTAGGTGGGACAGTAATCGATGTCTGCCTCTCAGAACAGTTTTAAAACATCCTAAAACTAACCACATTAGTCATTAAAGAAGTAACAGCATTAAGAAAATCAATATCAAACCATTGAACAGCGTGTAAGAGAAATCTTTGCACACTTTCAGCAGATATTATGAACAAAGCAAAATAAGAAAGCCAATAGTCTTTGTCTTAATCTACTTGAATGTTTGGCTGTTTTTAGCAGAATGTGTTAATGAACATTGGAAAGGTGCACATTAACATATTTGATAGAAGGTAAAATGCAATGAGGGGATTTAATCAAAGCAATGACGGAGTCAAATTAATGCAATCAGCATTAGGTCGTGCAAATATTTTCATTGAATGCCATCTTGTAAAGCCAGTGACGTGCAGGATATTTGCTGCTTAATGTTATGCTGATGACTTTAAGCACTAGGATCAACAGGAATGGCTATGTCTGACAGGATACATTCACAGCTATCTTCTCACAGTCCTTAAACACAGGAAAACAAATGAAGTTTTTTAAAAAAATTAAATTTACATCTATTGATAATTATGTTACATCACAATATGTTTTTTCCTGTCATTTTTAACTTGATTTTAGTTTTCTTTTAAGGTACCTTTAAACTATCACAGATACATACTCTAAAGTGTTAAATTATGTTAATTTTATAGCTCTGTATGTTATCACCTGTCATTTATAGAAGAGTCTTTCCCACACTATTTAAGAAAGCATCCTGTCCTAGCAATAACTTGCCCTTTATCTCTAGAAAATATTAAATATCAGGGTGGAATTTAAAATAAAAATATTTAGGAGCATAAGATTGATGTTCCTACATTCCTTAGGCACCACTTTCTAAAACAACATAATGAATTACAATTGAAGTATTTGAATATTGAATAAAATAATTAAATTGGGCTAAATATCTGCTCTTTCTTCTTAATGCAGGGATTGAAAGACAGTATCTATCCCATTTTATATATAAAAAAAAAGTTCTTTGGTATACCTCAGGTCTTTTTGTGGGCAGCAAGGTTTTTCTTTAATTACCAAGAACTCAGTCCAACAGCATGCTCAGCACCTTTGTTGCCTCTGGCTTCAGCAAATAAATACATAAAGACCTGTGCACTGTGTAGGAATGCCTGGAAAGCAGAGTTGTGAAACTCAGTTTCAACTGCTTCAAGTGTCCACAGCTGTCCACAGTGTCCCAAGGAAATAAGAATAATAACTTCTGTATATTTTCAGTGAAGGTGAGAGGACCCAGTTTTAGTCTATTTTGTGGAAGCAGTGACTTGAAAAACTCAAAGTCAAACTGGGATTTGACACTAGACCCTTTCTAGAATAGGATTAACCCACTTCTTCTATATCAGCACCTGATAATTATTATGGCCTTATCACATTGTTATAAGAAAGCCACAAAAAAAATGTATCTCTGGACTAACTGCGGCAGTCAGGTGCATGTAAGCTTGAATAAACAACTGGTTTTCTTTTTCATTGTTTGAAAAAGAAGATTAAAAAAACTCAGCATGATTTTTAATTTTTTTCTTAGAAAATATTGAAAAAAGGAAAATTTACTTCTAAACTAAAAAAAAAAAAGGACAAAAAAATTTAATTTCCAAGTTTTTTTAGCTTGGTTTAATTAATGCTAAATGTGGGTAATTTTAAAAAGAAAAATCTCATCTTGAAATGAAAATTTGAACTCTTTATTTATAGATATATATTAAAATTAAAACTGACATTTTAATTTTGTCCTTGTTTCTTTGACTCTTTGAATTCAGTTGCACATCTCAGTCAGATGGTACCCCATCATTTTTATATGTTTTAGTCATTTGACTCAAGTTGGTGCACTCACTTCAGCTACTGACGTGGCTGCAATTCACAGAGAGTTAGCGAAGTTCAACAAGACCGTTCTGATAGCTCTGTCAGAACAGTCTGCAGCAGCAGATAATTCCTCATGTGGTGTAAGACCTACTCAAAATATGGAGTTCTTGGCAGGAAGCCCCACAGCTTAGCTCCAGCCGTTCTTCTGCCTCTTCAGGGCTAGTAAAACCTGAGAAAGCTGGTTTGCACACACCTGTATTTGTTGCCATCACAGTCGCTACAGATTATGGTGCAGTCACGACATACGCAAGTTTAGACTTGATAGTTCAGTTTAATAATTTATATGTCTCTTTATAGAGTTAGTTTATATTTATTTTGGTTCAGCTGGTTGGATTTTAGTAGCTCAATAACTGAATAAACGTCCCTACGTCCTGAGCATCTCTATTCTACATCACATCCCAATCCTTCACAAGATGGCTTCAATGACCAGTCCCACTCACCATTGTAGTTTCTGCTATTGAACCAAAGCTGTTGATAAATATGTTGCAGGTAACATTTACAGGAGGACCTGCAAGTTGAACAATAAATAGAAAAATTGACAGGTTGTGTTCATGACATATATTAAGTACTGTTGTTCTCTTGCCAATGGCATCGTAGCACTTACCATTGTGGTTTCTGTGACTGATCCAAAACTGTTGATAAAAATATTGCAAGTAACGTTTACTGGAGGACCTGTGGAATGCAATAAAAATGTTGCAATATACATTGAAACAAAAGTACAGATCCCTCAGCCTCCATACTGATGTGGCTGAAAATAAGTAGAAAGTGAGTTTTCCCAAACAGATCATGTAAATATTGATCGTCAGAAAAACATGATCAACACTTATTCGATTAACCTCATTTCATTAGCTGTTGTATAAATAGACAGAACTATATCCTTACATTTAAGGATTTATGGAAAGAGTTGCGTAGGCAGAACAACTTTTTCTATAGCCACAGTACCATCACAGAATATGCTTTAGCATTGCAACCTCTCCTCTCTCCCTTCCTTCTCAGACTGAAAACTAAAATATTATCTCTGCATGCCTATCCCAGTCTTTATGTAAAGGCTTGACACTGAAATGCCCATCAAGGGCTACTTTTCATATTGACTCCTGTCCACTGAAAATGGACTTAGACAAGCAGCAATTTGTGCACCTGATTTGGAGTTGTCTGCCTTGCCATAAACAGATAGTACAGCAATATCTGTTCTGGCTTGACACAGCTTTTGTTGAACAGCTGTCTGTAATCTCTTCCCTCCCACCTCCTTTCCTGTTATTCAGCAGTCACTGATGTGTACCATAATGAATGGGGACTTAATATTTAATTAGTTGTCTATTAGCTTCCTAGCTCTTTAGATGTGATGAAATAAACAGGGGTGCTCAACTGAATGAAAAAGGATTAACGCTAAATGCCTGAATTTCAGTGACACAAAAGTTGATACAAGCATTGAGTATCAAGTACTTTCTTCTCCCTTTTCTCATTATTATTTTTAATCTCATAATTTTCCTTATATTAAAAAAGTTGTCAGTGCACAGAATGTAAGAACCGACATTGGGTTTTAAGATATGAAATTTGGTTTAAAGATATGAAATTGCTTTACAAAATATGGAAACATTATTACTTTCTTTTTTTGGAAACTGGGAAGATAAAGTAATGCACCCAGGGAAACCCAGTACACTATCAGCTTTCTGAGTGCTAGATCACCCACCTTCAAGGAAACAAAGATGTTGGGTTTGGGAAGAAAAAATGCAACGGTTTTGATGCTGTAAAATTCTGATGAAGTGTGTTGTTCAATTCAGTTTTTGCAACTATTTTTTTTTTTAAAAACACTTCCTTTTTACATCATAAATGTGTTTTCACTTTCAAAACCACCCTAAACCAAGACAAATAGTCTGCTCTTCTGCTTCCAAACTTTTTTTTTCTGTTTTGCTTGATGATCCTTATACTAGCTGGGCAGCTTGACCAACATATTTCTCGACATCTAAATAAACAGAATCATGAAATCATTGACGTTGGAACGAACTTCTGGAGATCACCCAGTCTCCTTAGTCCACATCATCCCAGAGTGTGATCAACTAAAGCAGCTTGCTCAGGAGCATGATCCATGAGGTTCTGAATATTTCCAGGGATGGAGACTCCACAGCTTCTCTGGGCAACCTGTGCCAGTGCTGTCAGCCTCACAGTGAAAGGTTTTCCTTATCTTTAAGTGGAATGTCCTGTGTTTCAGTTTGTGCCCATTGCCTTTTGTCCCATAACTGGGCACCACTGAGAAGAATCTGGCTCCATCTTCTTTACTTAGCCCCCATGAGTTATTTGTGTACATGGATAAGATTCTCCTGAACCTTCTCTCTGAGCACTGTCAGCATTCTCAAATTCTTCTTGTATGACATACGTCAGTTCTTTAAACACCTTTGTGACCCTTTTCTCACCCCATACCAGCATGTCCATGTTTCTCTTGTACTGGTGAGCCCAGAGCTGGACCCACGACTCCACATGTCTCTCACAAGTACAGAGCAAAATGAAATATCCCCTCCCTCAGCCTGCTGGCAATGCTTTGATAGTGTAGCCCAGGAGTCTGCTGGCCTTCTTTGTTGCAAGGGCACATTGCTGGTTCACATCCAGCTTAGTACTAACCAGAATAGCCATTGCGTTTCTGCAAAGCTTTATTTATCTGATCATCTCCCAGATCATTCCTCCCCAGGGGCAGGACTGCATTTTCCCTTGCAGAACACAGTGAGGCTCCTGTACGCCCATGTCTGCAACCTATCCAGATCCCTCTGAATGGCAGCACAACCCTCTCGATCATCAACCATTCCTCCCGGTCTTGTATCTCCTGCAAACTTGTTGAGGGTGCACTCTGTCCTATCATCCAGGTGATTAATGAAGATGCTGGACAGTGTTAGCCTAGTGCTGAACCCTGCAGTACACCAGTAGTTACTGGCCTCCACTGGACTTCATGCTGCTGATCACAACCCTCTGAGCACAGCACTTCATCCAGTTTTCCATGTATGTCATGCACTACTCATTCAGCTACTCTATTCCCATAGTTTGCCTTTGAGGATGTTGTGAAAGACAGTAACAAAAGCCTTGATGAAGTTGAGGTAAACAACACAAGCCAAATTAAGTACATAAGAAAAAGATAACTACCTGAGCACTGTGCACTGAAGTTTACAATGCTTTTATTCTATTTTTACTGGTCTCTTTTTTTTTCTACTGTTATTATTGCAGTGGGGAATGGGGCAGAGAGGTGTTGCACATCTTAAGGATGAAGTGCACTTTAAAGAGGGCACACAACATCACTTTTTCCAATGAAACATTTCACGCAGCCCATCCTACAAGATTTTTCTAATCTTATAGTTCATTTAAAATGAAAGTAGTAAATTTCTATTAAGTATAGACAAGGTTTGAGAACATAATCTAAAACTCTTCAAAGACAGTGGAAACATTGAAATTGATTTTATTGCCTAAAAGAGTTAACATAACCTCTGAAAAATTAAACAAAGTATACTTCATAATTAAATCCTTTTTTTCACCCTAGTTTTCCTTTTGTCACCTCCAGTGCATCAATGTAACAGCCAGGCACCTTTCAGGCACATTCAAAATAATCAAAGTGTTTTTCAAGCCATAATGAAAATGTCTGTAACTTGAAAGGACTCGGGAAAAAAAAAAACAAACCATACAGAAAAACCTATCCACAACAACAGGAAGGAAAATCAAGACAAAACAAAACAAAACACACAACCAATCAAACAACAAAAAAGCACAAACAAACAAATAAAGAACCACACAAAAAATACCCCACAAAAACAACAAACCATAACCAATCAACAAATGCAAACCACATAGCTGATGCTCAAATCCACCAGAAAGTAGCTGCCTGGTGTTCTGACAAACAGCTAAGATATCACTTTTGTTCCCTGCAGCTCTCATCTCCCTGCTTCCCCAGAGGGTCTGCTGACACTGCCAGTCAGCAGGACTCTCCGATACACTGCCTTCTTGAAACACCCTGACATTATACTGTGCCATGCACTTTCTGTGACTTCAGGGCTCTTAGCACTTACAAAATGTCCTAAGCACTCATCTGTTCACCTTACCCACAAGAAACTTGTACAGATAGGCCAAATATTCCCCTGAATTTGCTGTGTCATTCCACCTCATAGTTCCTGTACCAAAGCTGGCTGTGCTGCCATCCTGCTAGAGAGTGAATCCTTTCCTTGTCAGCTGCCAGAGGGGGTGAATCCATCCCAACGTTTTGAGGGGGTCCACATGTTGAGTGAAGGGTGCTGAAAGATGAATGGTGAGCCCTGTCCAGCTGCTAACTGCAGTTTTGCTGAGTACTCCACAGTACTGAAAACACACGGCCCCAAAGCTTCTTTCATTTGGTAGGTTCTTGAGCAGATTTACTTGTACTCTTACCCTGGAGATCATCCTAACTGCAGCTAATCAAATCTGTATTCTCGCATCCATCTCAGCTCTGCCTTTTTGGGTACAGTTTCCAGGCTGCACGTGGCAGCCTTTTTCTATTTACATTAATTTCAGCAATATAGCTAAAATGTCCTTAGAGGGAATATTATAATCATATAAGAGACTTAAAATGACACCTGTACACTTGCCAGTTTTCTTTGATATGTGTATTTATTAAGGGATTTTGTAAGGCAAACCAAAATACAGTGCAGACACAGTAAACTGTGGGCAAGGCAGAAAGATGTGGAAGCAAAAAATGGAAGATAATAAGGCAAAACCACCTCATGGAATGACAGTGAAAATATTGGCAAGATATTTTCAGACCTGTGAAGAATCTTATGTCTTTCTCTGTATGTAGTATTTATTGGTCTACCTTCTGACTTTGACCCCCGTGCCAGCAGAAAGAGGTTTTTCCCACCATTGGTTTATTTTGTTCCATGCACAGGAAACACAGGTGAGCTGAACTTCCCTTACCACAGAGAGCAGGATAAGCATCAGGACTGTTTTAAAAGACTAAAATCGATCCTTCCTGAGTGTGGACTTAGAGCAGGCATCCAGGAACAAGACCGAGGGGCAAAGTGAAGATGCAGTGATCCCACCAGGGACTGGGCATCCCTTCATCTGTGGAGCAGGAATTTCATGTTTGAGTTCAAAAGAGGAAGGAGATCAAAATGTGGGATAGGGCATGACAAAGCCCCACAGGCTGACCTTAGGACTGGGAATTCAGATCCCAGGAGAGCAGGGGAGACTAGCAGAGCTTGTTGGATATGGTTTATTAACTGCCAGTTCTGGAAGCAGCTGTGGTTTTAGCAACCATTGCTCAACCAAACTGAACAGCCTCCGATGTCCAGCACAGTCCTTATGAGAACAGACACAGAGCTAACCCCTGTGGAGGGCTCTGCTTTTGCAGCTGCAGTGCTACAGGTGCCTGAATTACCACTTCAAGAGCTTGCCAATGCACCTCTTCATCACCCTGCAGGCACATCCCTGTAAGTCAAGCAACAAGGCTGAGCTACTGCTGGGACACCTCAGCTGGCCATGCTCATTAGACAGGACCAAGCTGTTTATCATCCCAGCTTCCTCCCTGCTTAAAGTGCAGCAAGCAGGGCAAGGACTGGAGAAGTGCTATCAAAGGCAGCTCAGCTAGTCCTGTGGCCAGGGATGATGGATATTGAGCCAGGGAGAGAAAAGTGGTTTTGATGTGCTAGGAAAGTTCCTCTGAGCCACAGGGATCCTGCAGCTGCTCCAGAAGCACAGTCCAAGCCTGGATGAGAAAATTCACATTATTTAACAAGATTTCTTAAGGTTTTAGTAAGAAAGTTGGAGGTAGCCACAGGTAGTCTTTATTGCAAATACCTAGGTAAATCTCTCTTTCCCTACCATTCTGCCTTTGGTCAAAACCAATCTTTTTCTCCATTTAAACATTGTCATCTCATTAGAGTGTTAACAGCAAGGGAAATCTATCAGTCACGGGAGGCAAAATTAATGACACCAGGACAACAAAATTATCTTCAGACTTACAAATCAAGGTGATGTATCCTATTGGGGTGTGATGCCTTTCATTTCTGAGGCTGTCTTTCTATGGAATTCATGTGGAGTGCATCACCCTAACTCCCTAAGTATAACCATGCCCAGTAAACAGAGAATTCCTTCTTTAAAAGTATTCACCACACTCTAATGTACCACAGAAATTATTATGCTTATGTCAGTTTTATTATTCTTGATGACAATTTCAGCTACCAAACAAACAAACAAAAATTCCAAACACCAAAATAACCATAAGGGCAGAAATCTCAGGTACCTCTGAAACAGAGTAATTGTATGGTACTTTACACTGACGTAATTTGCTGGGAAAATCAAATAAAACAAAATTATTGTTCTGCTTCATCAAGCTAAGACCAACATCTTCTGAGAGCTCACCTGTCATGTATATTAAATTAGCTTGCTAAGAATGCCATACCTCCTGGTGGGAATGTGGCAACAATTTTCACAGGTATCACAGGGTGTCAAGGGTTGGAAAGGACCTTGGAGATCTTCGAGTCCAACCCCGCTGCCAGAGCAGGGCCATACAATCCAGCACAGGTCACACAGGAACGCAGCCAGGCGGGTTTGAAAATCTCCAGAGCAGGAGACTCCACAACCTCTCTGGGGAGCCCGTTCCAGGCTCTGTGACCCTGACAGTAAAGAAGTTCCTCCTCATGTT
>JANHFX010020156.1:51896-67770 GCA_027560015.1 Chloroceryle amazona
GCCCGTTCCAGGCTCTGTGACCCTGACAGTAAAGAAGTTCCTCCTCATGTTAAGGTGGAACCTCCTGTGCTCCAGCTCACATCCATTCCCCCTTGTCCTATCACAGGGCACGAGTGAGAAGAGGCTGCCCCCCTCCTCCTGACAGCCCTCAAATATTTACAAATATTTATCAAATCCCCCCTCAGTCTTCTCCAGGCTAAAGAGCCCCAGGGGTCTCAGCCTTTCCTCATAAGACACGTGTTCCAGTGCCTTCATCATCCTTGTAGCCCTCCACGGGACTCTCTCAATCAGATCCCTGTCTCTTCTGGGTGCTTACTGTTGCATCTGAGACTTAGAATCATATTGTGTGATATCGATATAAATTTATGATCAGCAGGATAAGGCTAAGAGCCACAAAGGCACATACAGAGTCAGAGCAAAACCTGCAGAGATATTTAGGTGTCTACATCCTTTTTGCAGCTCTCATTCCCACTGATATCACTAAGCCCAAGTACTACCAAGTATCTGAAGAATATACGTGAGCAACACAACTTATGGCAATAGTATTTACAGACTGGAGGAGGCACAACATGGCCTACCCAAAACAGGCAACAGAGAGATGCAACACTGAATGGAATCAGAAGGAAAGGATTACTGACAGAGGAAAAAAGTATTTTTCCCTAGTTCCAGCTGCCTGTTTCTGGAAGTACACATGCAGGTACACACAAATAAACAAAATGGCATTCAGAGAACTCTTCTCTTTCACAGAGATTTAAGCTGCTTCCCTTCACTTGGTTAACTTGAGAAAACATCTGAGGAAAAACTACAGCCTTATGACATGACCTGGATATAAAAAGTGCATGTGACATTCCAAAATTGAAAGCTCTTCTTCAGCAAAATGCCACTAAGACCTCACAAGGCGAATACTCCAGTGATTGTCAGATCCAGGTGATTACAGACTGAATCACAGAAAGAAAATGTCCCTGGAGTAAGTACAGCTAAAGCCATCTATATATATACACATTGACATAGTCTGGGGTCAAACAAGTAAGTAATCTATTTCTGAAGTGGTGAGTTTTCAGTTGTGGGACTATTGCTGAATGTAATGGGAGTCATGCTGGTAAAATCCTATCAATGCTTCACGGAAGGAGAATCCCCGCTAAGATGCACTTTTTTTGTGCCTTAAAGCTCTTGTGAAAATTGTTGGATTGGCAGGCTTCACATTCGCTGAATGCCTTTGTCCACAGACCCGGTTCTGGAAGGGTAAAGTAAATGTCACACTACAAAAGCTCTTCAGTTCTGCACCTAGCATTACAGCGTAGTCCATATGATGTGTTCGTTCTTCGCTGACTCTTTCTGCCGAGGCTGATGACAGAAACGTACGTTATGTCAGCTCTGGGGTGCAGTGGGATACCCCCACACAGATTATCTAATAGACGCTGCACAAGAACTATATTCAGGCACTTTTTTATTTCACTCCACAAACCATGAGCTCAGAAATGAAAAGCCCTTTAAAAAGTTGACATGCTCCTGATTGCCCATCTAGCTAGTCTGCAAAGAATATATAGCCAGGGCAGTCACAGCAGATTGTATACATGCACTGGAGGTGGCTTTCACACAGGCACTTTGAAGGCTGCTACTGATGTAGTCATCGTAGGCTTGCATTCACTGGAAACCATTAACCTGAGGCACTACAGCTTGTGCTGAGCTCTGTATCGTCTTGGTGGGGCACAGAGCACCTCTGAGCAAATTACTTGAAAGCTAACTCAGATATTTCTACATAAGCCTCAGTCACACTTGTGACTGGCTGCAGCCAGTCTCCACTGATCTCCCTGCAAATGAGGCTGTGGAAATCAACCTGAAAAACAGTGAATCAGAAATCCTACCTCCAGAAACTTCCCACTGGAACTATATGCCTACAGTGCAAAGTTACTTAGTACTTGTGTCAACTTTGAAAATCAAATAAAAGCTTTAATTCTTCATATGTCCATCAAACTTTTTTTTTTTGCCTCTAAGCTCTCCACTCTTCTTTCAAATCTTGCAAGTCATAGCAAGCACCTCACTGCAAGGCATCTCTTTCTGAAGTCTTCTTTCTTCCAGTGCAATAGAGAAATGAGTAGTGTTTGGGGAAATTGAGTTGTTTGCTTTTCTTATGGTGTGAGAAGATCCAGGCACCTACTTCTCTTCTTATCACAAAACAGTGCTCACTGAAGTGAGCAAATGGAAAGGCAGAGGATCTGAGCCTCACTGGCTGCAGGTAGCAGAGATGGTCCTTGCACCACGCTCTGAGAAACTGCTTGGTTGCTTTGAATTAAAAAAGACAGAGCTCTTCACTGTTGATTGGCATGTGTAGTGTGCAGGAGACTGGGACAGTCCTGAACGTGGCTAAACAAAAGATGGTATTCCATCTCTAGTCATGAAATCTGCACTCCGGTGTAGGGTCAGTCAAACTCCTCTTGGTTATCTTATTTTTCGTAGTATTTTATGAAGTTAGTGTAGCAAATTCATCTAAGAGACCACATGGAACCACAAGATAAAAAATGCTCACTGAAAAGGCAGGAGAGAAGATCTAATTAATTAAAAAAAAATAAAAAAATTAAAATGTTGTCAACTATTCCAGGTTTCTATTTGCTGTCAGAATGAAATGCTTCATTCTGCTCATCATGCTCACCTCAAAACACCTATTTAAAGAAAATCAAATTGGTATGTTGTTCCTTTCTCTCTAAATATTTCTTACTTTGTTCCTTCTCTGTGATTCTGTTTGTGCACTGTAGAAATTAATGGAAGCTCAGTTACAAGCATCAACAGGTATAGTCTCAAGTACTGGGCTTGGTCAATACCTCTCTCTTGCCACACAGATCCCAAAATCAATACTATTCCTTTTTTTTGTTCCTCTGGTCCTCGGACATTCACTGTATTTCACAATTTTGCCAGCTTTTCCTTTAACGTGTCCATGATGTTCATTGCTCTACTGTCAGAAGGTATATGCAGGACTTCCAGAAAAAAAACAGTTTGGGTGATCAATACCACTGAGGAAGTATTGATTTATGGCTGCTACAGAATTATACACTAAATGGTATGTGGGGCACAGATGAACAATGGGATTTAGACAAATGGGATGGCTCAGGCATAGGGACAAATGACAAGACAAATCGTCAGGAGCTGGTAGAGACAGAAATCTGCAACTAATTGGAGACACACAAGCCCATATAGTCACCATAACTAGCACTAATAAAATAAAATTTTCCTTTTATTTTCAAACCTTTCTTATTTTTTTTTAGCTCCTTATAGTTCAACTCATTTCCATACAATTTGCACAGAATATTATTTTTAAATTAATTTCTCCCTTTTGACTCTCAGCTTTCAATGCTCCAACCAACTGATAATGTGCAAGTTTAGCACAGCCTCCTATCCCTCTTCTTCAGACATCCCCTCTCCCTTTTGGAACCTCTTATGTGATATCCTATATCCCGAATACCAAAAAGGATCTGTCTTTTAACTGCAAGACATCCTTAAGACACTTCTTGGTTGTCTTTCACCAGCAAATTTTTCAGTCGCCTGTTCTTCCTATATACAAAATGCCTGGAACGATGGGAGAGGGAATTACAGCTCTCCACCAGCCTAGAAAATAAGTCTAAGGAACTGACTGGCTTACTTTCTTATCAATACCAAACCAGCTCTTTGATGCATGTTACTCACTGCATTGCTATGAGTAGCATGACATGGTTTTCACATGGACTTAGAGCCCTGCTGACATAAAGTGTGCAGCAGCATCTGGTCTTTTTCTGCTTTCCACCACCAATACTCATGCTGAGTAGGAGTCTTCTACAAGGTCATCCAAATGAGACCATGTCCACACTGATGTGTTTAATGGTCTTAATTGAATCTGTCTGTAATTATATTTAACTTTGATAGGACAAAAAATTGTATTTAAAACAGAAAAAGAAGAAAAAAAAGAGCTAAAATCCATTTTTAACAGATTGTACATGCTTTACCTGATAAAAAACACACATTAGAACTGTGACAAAACCAAAGTTCTCAGGGGTATGGGGCCAAAGAGCTGCAGAATTGTCCCAGATGTTTATCTTTATGATGGCTTCTATAACCACGTTGAGCAAAGGCTTTTAACACCTCAGACTGCTTCAACTGATGGGGTATCGCTGTCTGGAATTAAATTTGCTTCAGTCTGAAACTCTCACATGGAGTGGCTGTACCCTTATTTTAGTTATGGACAGGCAACAGGCTATATTCTTATCTGCCAAAAAAGGTTTTACATACACTCCAGGTTTGACCCTATGCATGTAGTATGCATGCAGCTCTTCAACAACTGCTTTACATTAGAGTGTGAGAGTTTATAGCACTTTCTGACCAAATTGTTACTATTACTTTATTTATTATTTAGGACTAATTCTTTATTAGAAACAATAAACAGCACAATAAGAAAGAGAAATCCTGATAAGACAGTTTTATGGGCTTAGACAAAAACATGAAGATGGCACACTTTGGGAATTTAGTCATTAGAGGCAGCCTAACATAATGAGTATCGATCGGGTAAATTTTAATCCTAGGTTTTCCCCGACTCACTGTGCTGGTCTAATGAAAACATTTAACATCTTATCAGCTATATTTCCTCAAGTACAAAACCAAGGGCAATAACCCATAGTCATGTTCCTGGGATGGAAGAATGGGTTTGTTCATTCAGTGTGTATCAACTGAGTATCAGTTACTATCCTTTAAGGGAAAGTGCCCACAATTCAGCTGGTTACAGAAGTCCCCAGTTGCTTTCACATAGACCTGGGCTTTGGAGACAGAGAAACACACATGTAGGTGTTATTAGCTTTCAGAGGAGACCATCATGCCACTACTATTCTTCCCTGGATAGACCACTGTTTCCTATAGCTAAAAAAATCTCAGCCTCATTACAGGTAGAAAGAGTTTCCCTCTCTAGAAGAGAGGGAATAGAAGAGTCTGATGCTTCAGTGTGTAACACCCAGGTCCTTGTGGAGGAACTCAAAGGACCTCATGTAGTGCACAGGCAGAGCACTTCTTAAGCACAGTGCTTAAGAACACCGGGGTACCACTTGCAGGGAACAAATAATTTGCAGTGTGCTCTTTGAAGGCCTTTCTGAAACACTGATTCTCAGCAAGGCTGAGGTACTTCATTCCAGACCCATTGCTCAGACCATTCTCCACCAAGTCAACACATGCAAACTTACTTTGAAAAATGAGTCAAATTGCAGCCATTTTTTCAGCCAGTAACAAAATTTTGAGATCTCATGCAGAAAGAGTCCTTTTCAGGAGCTTCTACACTTGCCTTAGATTGAAGGGATGCAAACTTGAACCTCCTAGGATACAAGGCTGTGGGTTTCATGGAAAACGGAGTGGGATATCTCTCCTTGTGTTCTGTTCAGAGGAGATGGGATTCATCCTGAAGCGCAGTTATGTTCTTTTTACAAAACATTTAATAGGTGCAGATAATCTGCTGAACCCAGCAAGCTGTGCAGCAAAGCACTTCTGACACAATATTTGGAGAAAGTGCACTAGCACCCATTTTGTATCTTGGTGATCAGGGCAATTATCAGGAAGAGTGAGAGAAGCACTGGCTCACAATCCCCATCTTTACCATGTTTTCTGCAGCAGCTGCATCAGCTGCCCTAAGGTGTAATGGCTAACCACAATCACTCTAACCACAATCACTCTAACCACAATCACTCTAACCCTGTGCATCGCAGCAAAATGATCAAGAGTAAAGGCTTCTCCCCTCTTAGACAAGCAGCTACATTGCAAGGTTGGAACCCCATGTTCCCCTGGCTTAGTAAAGATTGAATTCTTCACTGCAAAATGGGCCACTCAGAATCACTTATAAACCTTTGTATTAGATTCAGAACCCTTTAATCTGAGAGGAAAATGAACTAAAAATCTTCTGCATATTGTAGAGGAAGGTGGGCTATCCACAGGCACTATTTTGTGTTTGTGAAGATTTTTAAGTGATCACAGATCCACCCTGAGAGGAATCCCTTTTCTGTGGAATATAAGGCTGGCTCTGAGATACCTGGTCCCCACAGGGAGACAGCAGTGGAGCTGTGCCTCACCAGAGAGCCTGGATTTAGCTTAGGAGTGAGGTGGCTGCTAAGCAAGGAATCCTGGGGCACTTCTGGGCACACTCGGGAGCAGAACTGAAAGAATCCGAGGAACTTTAAAAAAAACAGTAATTCACTACCAATGTTACACAGCAGGTAGGTTGAGGATTTCCAGAGGGGTTTTTTTATGTTCGTGGACTTATATTCCATCTAAGTCCCGTTTTTAAAACTTCCTTCTTTCACTGTCTCCTTATATTTCCATTCCTCCCAGCTGCTGACATGTAGCTGAGGCATAAGCAGTAATCAATGTGTCTTCATGCCCCTGCAATACCTGAGGATTGCTGGTTGCTGGCACAGTTTGGGCAAGCCACTAGGCTGCTCTGATTTATCCCTTCTAAGTGACTGAATACTTGGTGAGCAGCACTTCCCTCTCATGAACTGTTCAGATCTTGCATGGTTTCCATAATCAGAGCCTTTATTCTGTAGATTTTAAATTTTAACCATAGACTTGTTGTTTATGACATTGGCAGTTCACTATTTATGCCAGACATCATGCACCCTTTATGTCAGAGCTGTGTCAGACCCTGTACCACCCTGTCTGCATCATCGCAGGGGCTCTTCTCTGAAGACTGCCAAAATTCATACCTTCTGTGAAAGACTATGAAATACCTATTTGGAAGCTGAACCATCAAACATACATTTTCTGATTCTTTAATCAGATATTTATATTCATTTTTCCGGGGGGGGAAGGATAATGAATCTGTCTAACAAAACTGGATATTTCTGGTTTACATACAGATATTCCTAGTTACTCTGTCAGCTTAGTAAATTAACTGTACGTTTTCTATATTCTATGTAAAACACAAGGAGATGGCATTGTAAATTCTCTTGGCAGCTTATGGATCAGCAGACCAATATTCCATGAAAAGAGCTAAATTCATTGATATCTCTTAATTAAAGCATTGGTTCTGAATAAAGGCAACGGGGCAATATGATATGGATCACTGTGTCTAACCTTTTAAATATAAAAGGACACTAGGGACAGATCCTCAGCCAAGCATTGGTTAGCTTGTGCTTTACACTGCTGCATGCTCGTAGCCTTTCTGACTTGCTTTGGGAGGAGCTGGCTGCAGAAAGCTCAGAAAGACATCCAGGGAATGAGCAAACAGCTAAGCACCATAGATTATGAGGGGGGTCTGCTTGAGCTTGCTGGCTAGCCCCATGTCTCTAGAGGCCTAGACATAACCTAACTAGCCATGCAACTCCGCAAGACTACTCACGTTCCGGGAAAGAACCTGAAATTAAAGAGAGAGGGAGGACAAGTTCCCCAGCTCTCTTTACCAGCAGTTTTTAGAGAAACACAATTAAAAGGATCCTTGCATAACTGTGGTAAAAAGGTTTTTGCATTTAAACATGCATACCTAGATCAGGGGATGAAGATCATTTCCTAAGGTACATTTTTGTAGCTGAAGAGAAATAAATCAGAACCAAACAAACCAAATATACTGCAGGTGAGGATCCTCATGCAGCATCTAACTGTGCAGTAAGATGTGTGTACACAGCTTCATCAGAAAATAGCGGAATGTTGTAGATGGGTTTCAAGGCAGAAAATAAACCAGAAGCGTTACCTCCCTAATAACAGATGCTTGCACATCTCAGGCAACCTGTATTTAGGGAATGCAATGGCCTGGACACATCCAACAACTGGCTAGGTAGCCTCCCTTCTCCAACAGCCCTACAATGTGAATGCAGGAATAGTATGGGCTTCCTTCCTACATGCTGTCATGTCTGAACAGGATTTGAGTCCCCATCGGACACAGCCCTTTGAGCCTTTGAACTGTGTGGAAAACAGCCCAGTGTGATATACTCACTGCAGCTGCCTTTATGACCAGTAGTCATTAGCAACAGAAGTCTGTCTTTGGGAAGGTTGTTAACTACCGGAGAACAAATCGCTGCAATCCCACAGCCTGTCTTGGGTATGCTTTTCAACATTTCTATGTATTTACAGGTTGTTTTTCCAACAGCTATTTGTGAAGTGTCATATCTAGTTTAAGGTGGACTTCTGCAAACAGTTCCTCTTCTAAGCACATACATAAAACCTGCTTTTGTTTATTAAGCCTGAGGCCGTTAATCTCACCCTTAAATGTTATTCAGTGGTTTCCATTCGAGCTTTATTAAGCAGTTCATTACTGGTCAACTCAAGGGCCAAATAAGTAAGCAATGGGCTTGAACATATGGGAAAAATTCACCCTTGCTGCCAAGGAGTTAAAGTATTAAAGTGCATAAGCCATTTCCTGTAACAGTTGTCAAGCTAATTTGCAGTAAATTACTTAGCCAATGTGTTTATTATTCAGATATAAACCCACTGACTCAGCATGAAAATGACTTTACACCACTATAATCACAGGCTAATATTTTACAACTGCAGTCTCTACACCCCCAAACCGCATTCCTCCAACAAGTCTCCTCTAAGTTCAGAAACAGCAGCTTTTGAGCAAGTTAATCCACACTGCACTGCACCATCCAGTGATGAGGGTAACATTCATGGGCACTGTTGCTTCACACCTCCACGTAGCTCCATAGTAATCAGAATATTCTTCAGTAAATAATCACTTAATGGGAAATAATGCAGTTAAAATATAGAATGAAACTCTGTACAAAAGAAAATCACTATCATCTTCACTGCAAATGCCTTCCATATCAAAAGACAACTCAGTTCTGGAGTTCTTGGTGACAGACGCCCCTACTCCACCCAGAGCATGACAGCCAGTCTGTACTTAAAGTATCTGACATAAAGGACACAGATAAATAGTTTTCTTTATCTAATCATTTCTAGCTTATATTTAGATTTTAAGTACTTTTAGAAGATTAAGATCCTAAAAAGTGGAAATAATTTAGTAAACTCTGAAGGTCAACACCTACTGGGAAATGTTAAATTCAAGCTGATTTACCTTTAGTGTCACATCTCATGTTCTGATTAAGTTGTAGATTGTTCCCTTGTATCATGGTATTGCAAACAGTGCTTCTTAGGGAGCCTGAGCTGAATACACACTAATCTACTTCACCATCCCTGGTTTCTACCAGTGAGAAAGTACATTCTTGGCTAGTTTTACGACACGGGTACCCTATGCTGCTATTTCTGGTTTTGTTGAGGAAAGCAAAGTGAGCAGTGGAGAAAGTAAAAGACGTCACTCTGATCTGTTGTTGTTGGGTTTTACCATTAAAAATATACCATTAATATTAACCAGGTAAAAAATGCATCATGCAGGTTTCACCTTTTATTATTTTAAAGAAACCGTGATAAACTGATGTTATAATTGAAGGAACAGCAAATCAGCTCACAGGACCACAAGCGTATGCTTGCTGTCAAGAGAAAGACTCTTAGGGATTTCAATTAGTATTAGATTGCAGTCTTCGTATTTACATTTAAAAGTATTCCCCTCTGTGTCCTTACACACATTATTAGCCTATTCAAATTCAATAAAAGATAAGTGTAAGATAAAAGAAGTATGCATTATGTATTTGACAGTCAGTGATTAAAAAAGGCAATTTTGAGATCTGTCACTGAATGTTCATCAGGGGGACAGTCTCTCTAAGTGCCTGGTCACTTTTTATCCCATCACCTGGTGTCTCAAGAACCAGAAATCTGCTCTTCTGCTTTCAAATGATTGCATAAGACAGAAAGATACAAAAGAGAAAGGATCTTTCAGTGGAGAGTACTGCTATAAAATAATAATATTATTAATAATAATAACACAACAGAAACCCCAAACCCCTGTTGCTGATGTCTAAGCATTTATATGTACACCTGTTGCTCTGCCACTATCTTCCCAAATTTTCTAATTTGCAAGAGTCAGCCAGGGAAAAGCAGTAACTAATGATGAATTGCTGTATCTGGATTAAACACCTTGTTCCAGTAAGTAGCATTTTCTTCTGTATTTAAAATGGATGGTCTTTATTCTACAAATTAATCAAACAGCTGCCATTTTTCAGTAATTCACACGAGTCAGATAATCATATTTAATTATTGTATAATCAGGGGTATAAGATAAATATGTTCTACTCAGTTGCCTTTCCATGAAATCAGACTTTCTGACACTGTAAAACGCCTACAGTGGACTCAAAGAAAGCTATTTAACTGGTCTAAAGCAGAAAAGGCTACACAAATATAGGAGTAGTGGCACAACTAGCTTGATCCATAATATATTTTGTGAATCACAGGAAACAAATATCAACCCCAAACTACACTCAAAGCAAGATAGCTTTGTTTAGTTTAAACATTTTTCCTACAGACCTCTTTTATGCTTAAAAGTTTTTACCTTAAAATATAAAATGTGTTGTATTTTAGGTAGTCATTCAACATTTCATCCACCCATTTATATTATTTAGTATATCAGTGTTGTTCAATAGTCCATATTCCCCAAAAGATCTCAAACATTAGTGAATGGTAGAAATGGAAACGATTGTATAATGGTCACAATAAAGGCTCAGGAAAACATAACCAACTTTCTAATAACTCCATGAAAGACAAATTTAGTCTGATCTCTTTGCAGCTGTACTTCCTATTCCTTAAAGAAAAAGAAAGAAAGAAAGAAAGAAAGAAAGAAAGAAAGAAAGAAAGAAAGAGCAAAGCAATATAGAATAGAACAATAAGTATTTTCAATTTTTTTAGAAAGTTAACTAGACTTGGGCATCTAGAACATGGGTATGCATCATATTGACTAATAAAAATGGCATCAGCTGACAAGGTTTTGACTCATAATTCAAAGTTCAAAGCAACATGACTTAGCTCTCTAATTCTGAACTCTGAGCTACAAAATACCCTTCAAAGCAGCATAGCAATGAACAGTGAAACCTTTCAGACTCCTCAGCAGAAGACTGAGAGATACAGGAGAACTCAGAGATGTGAAGTTATGAAAAAACACTAATGATCTGTTTATCAGTTCAAACTTCTGCAAAGTAGAATCCTGCTTTGGAAAGTAACCTAATAAAAATCAAAGCTAAAAATGGCAGATTCTTTGCCATTAAGTGTCAGCAGGCAGCAGCTTCACTTTGGGAACAAAAACAAACCATGGGACTGGGAGAGGAGCAGTGTCTCTCAAACAGGCCATCATGCACCGTACTACATCGTGACCACTGAACCTGCTCTACCCACTTAATCATCAGGGGAGCAAAGCTGTGTGTCTGTTTCCCCTGTGTTTTTCATTAAGTGGTTTTAGATACATACTGGGGAGCAATGAAGTGTTTTCTTTAAGTCATTCTATGTACAGGGACTGCTGCTATTCCTTGTTTTATCTGAGCTACAAGAGATGAAGCAGAAGTCTTCTTTTAGTGTCCCTCCCCTATAAAGGGCAGGAATAAGTTCTTAATGATTACTACCTCGTTCAGTTCAGGCAACTTCTGCCTTTGTTTTCATTCTCCAAAACTTCACTGATACTCATGCAAACACACAACACGAATAGGAGATTTTAATGAAATATTACTTACTGGACTCCAGGACCTCAACAAGCACTTTGAAAACTATTCTGAAATTAAAAGTTAAGGCTTCTCTTGACTAGAGTTTTTTGAATTTGTCAGATTTCAATCCTTTGGATCTGAAAGCCAGACTAGGCTCCTCAGGCATAGGAAGCAGTAAAAAGAAAAGGCACTTTTTTTCCAAATCTTGTAATTTGCACGCATGGAACAGAGGGAAGAAACTGATCTTTGAATTAAAGACTTCTCTCATTGACACGTGAGCCAGTTCACTGGCTAACAAATGATGTTTTTTTCAACTGATATCAACTTTCACAACACTGCTCACAAGCCTCAGTACAGGAAAACATGCATTTCAGTGCTCAAAGCTGATAAATAAGGGTGCAAATGTACACGGTATCAGATCTGTTAAGGAAGGAAGCATTTTATCAGTTTTCAAAGTAAAACCACATTCCAAGCTTTAAATTGACATGGAAGAGACAGTTTTGGTGGAATTATAGAGCTCTCCAGTAAATCTAAATATTTGCAATGAAAATTTCTATCCCAACTCCTTTCATTCAAAGCCGAAAGACTTTCTGTCTCACTTCCATAGGGATTTACAGGACAACAGCAAGCAAAACTTGCTGTGAATAGTAATGCTTGCAAAAGAAGTCTCTAGTCCACAGACTTCTTTGCGCTGGAATGGTGGTGGTGACTCTCCACAACTCATTCCAAATTTTGGAAGGCAAACAGAATAGGTTTGGTTGGGGTTGGTTTGGGTTTTTTTTTATTTTCTAGGGATTCTGTGAAATAGGTTCTATTATTCAGTCAACATTCACAGGATGAAATCTTCTGTATGCATACCTTGAGTCCTATCTCCCTACTGTGGGGAAGAAGGTTTTACTTTCTTCAAGTCGAACAGAAGGATAGACCTTTTCTTCAGACACTGCTATAAAGAAGGCACCAGCTCAGCATGGAAGTGTTAATAATATTGTCTTCATGGATTAAAAATGTCAGGAACAAGACATCTGAATTGCTTTTAGTGTGGAATCTGGAATTCTATTTGCTACGTGGAATTAGTAAAGTCTTCAGAAACATCTTCTGACAGCAAAACATGACTGTCATGTGAAAAGGTTTTCAAGCACTGGACCCTTATTACCTGCACTGCTTTCCTAGTCCTTCCCATGGATCAACTTATCTCTATGACACTATCACACTGGAAATCTGAAGTTACTAACAAGAGAATCAGAACTCAGAGGTAAAACACTCAAATCTATTTTTTTTTTTTCCAAAAGATAAATTATTAATTAATGAGAAGTCTTAAAAATCCTTACCTTTAAAATTTGGTCTGATTCTAGCATCATATCCCGATGTCCTTCCCATCAATTTGTCCAAAAAATCTGAAGGAGACAGGGTCTGTGAGGGGGATTTTCCAGATCTTGAATCATGTTCTTTACAGAAAGTCGTCCTAAATAAATTATTAGCCACCATTAGCTAACATTTAGTTTGTATTGTATTCAAGTCATGGAGAAATTATAGCACTAAATACAATTATCTCAATTCAAGAATGTAGCATCTACATTTATAGAACAATGTAGTCTATTTTTCATCTGAAAACTTTATTCTAGAGATAAAAGTAGTATGCATGGACACAATTTGCTATTCGGAAAAAGACCCTCAGCTTTAAAAAGAAATTCATTGCACCTTTAAGATGTTAGAAGATTCAATTTACTCTTCATCTTAATGTGTAGAGAAATCTTAAATGGACTTTGATATCTTATTTCATATCGTTGTTTTAATTACTTGCATGCTGTTAAAGCTGTGTGTCAACACTGGTTTAAGGTGGTCTTAAACTTCCAAACAATAGCTGTCAACACTCACCAAGCAACACTGAAAAATACTGGGTTTGTTAATGTTGGGGACAACAGAGATGCAAAAAAAAAGGGTTTTAGACATGCTACCTAACAAACATTTAAATCATGCTAGTGAATGTCTGGATTCTTCCCCAGCATGGCAAAAAGGGTATCAGAGGCAGCCGCGTCTGATCTGAAGGCTTTTTTACCAATGAACATTGCGTAATAAAATTTATCATTATTATCACCAGCTGGTATTTATGTGCAAGCTCTCGGAACACATCTCTGCTTCCAGGATTGAAGAGCAACTTCTGTTACAATACCATGCACACAAAATGCTGTGAGCGTAGCACACTACCTATCACAAGCACATTATATACTGCAGAAAACCAGAGTTTCGGACTTCCCCATGGCTGTTCCTTAGGTAAAAAGAAACTAGAAAGAAACGGTCATGTGTGGTGTGAAGATGCAAAGATTTAATCATAAAGCATTGTCTTGATTCTTAAATAACCAATTTCATTGTATCTATTTCTTAGCATGATCTTTGAGCTATATTAAAAGTAATTCTATGAATGTGTCTTCTTAACCACTCTGTTTATATATTTGCCCAAAGGTAATCACTCAGTTTCAGGAGTATTTCTTCTTTTTTTTTTCCATGCACCTATACACTTGTATAAACTAATTAGGTATACACAGGAACATCTGAAATGAGAAGCAAATATCAAGTCCTTCATCCTTTTAAAAAAGCACCGGAATTGTTAAAAGGCAATGAGATAGTAAATTCTCGTGGTGTGATTCCCCGCGGGTTTTTTAGGTTCCTTTTGCAAGGAGCCATTGCTTCTGCTTCTGTCAATTACATGGTACCATCACAAAGTATATTTGATTTTTATTACATAATATATTCCCTGCTTAGAAACTGAAAACATTCTGTTGATAAAACCTGGAAAAGTAATCCAGTGCACTGATTTGAGATCTTCCTACCCGAATTCCTTCTGTTCTCATTCAAAGCCCACGAGCTATGAGTTGCGTTGTGATTCCAGACTTAGAAATAGAAGCACTGTTTCACTCTGTTACTGTATATATACCACCTTACTCATGCAAAAGCACTTTAAATGTGTGTGTGCAGATACACAGCAGCGTGCAGCTGAATAATCTCTCTCAGCTAAAATGGTATTTTGGTTAATAAGACTGACCTGTTTGCTTTGTACTGCAGAAAGTCAATAGCTGAAGCAAAAGCTCATGAAACATTAAAAATAAATAAATAAATTAGAAACAACAATCATAGGTAGTGGTGCTTTAAGTGAGCACAATACTGGTCTGATTTAGGGTTTTCCCACAATCAAAGAACAGGTTTTCTAATGGCAAATAACTACATCCCTGGCAAAACTGGTTCGATTGTTTCCAAAGCTTGAACGGGAAGGATCCAAAGCAACTTCCTAAACAACCTCTGGTGGAACCAGAGAATCTACATTTCGGAAGAGAAACTGAAGAAAATTATTTCAGTTATATTGATACTCAGTGGAAAAAAGGTGTCTTTAAATCAGAGGAATGGAAAACAGATCACCCAAACTTGAGATTATTCTTTTTTTTGGTGTTTGTTACCAAGCAACGAGTCTCTGAGTATAAAAGTGATAGCCTACGAAGAATGAATATGAAATACTCTCAAATACAGCAAACAAACTAGGTTAATGTGACACGGCACCTTTATAGCTACGATTGCCACGAGCTTTTGACAAAAATCAGCACACAGAGCCATATCACCTACCTGAAGTGGTTTGTCTCTAAGAAAAATGCAAACAAGGTTGTCAGAATTTTCACTAGCTGCCGGTTCATTCCTCCTGCTTTCTGTGATGATTTGGAAAATATCCCAGAAACGATTCCAGAGAGAGACGGGGAAAAAAAGTAAGCTGGTGCTGCCTAGATTCCCAAATTCAGCAATAATTTAATTTTCTTGACAATCAGGAAGAGAAGGTCTGGATCTCTACAAACTGGGAGTAAAAAAGAAGTGCCAGTCCTTGGAATCATGGTCAGGTCAAGCCTAGGCTCATCTCCAGCAGCAGGCACAAAAAAGACAAAGCATCAGATTTGGCCTCGCTTTTGGTGATGGGGAGGGGGGGAGAGGAAGGAAGGAAAAAAAAAGGACAGGAAAAAAGGAAAGGATAAGAAGAGGAAACCCAACTATGAGAGGAGCATCACACAAAAGGGGGTAGCGCGGAGAGCGGTTCTGTTGCCGGTGTGCTTTATTCCCCTTTCGCTTTGAAAATTAGTATCTGTGAACGGCGGGGGGGCTACGGGGCCGCTCTGCTTTCCCCCTCTTTGGGCAGAGAGGCGTCGGCGCTGCCGGGGAGGGAGGAAGGGCTGGGGGGCAGGAGGCAGGGAGTGAGGAACGGCTGGAGGGGGGGAAGGGGGGCAGTAGTGTGTGGGGGGTTGGGCGGTGGGTGTGCCGGGGGGGACTAAGGTGTCGGGGCTCTGTCTGTCTAGTCAAAACCCAAGAATTTGGTAGTGTTCCAT
>JANHFX010020157.1:5288-20960 GCA_027560015.1 Chloroceryle amazona
CCTCTCAGGCTTCTCTTCTCCAGGCTGAACAGCCCCAGGGCTCTCAGCCTTTCCTCCTCAGAGATGTTCCAGTCCCTTCACATCTTTGTAGCCTCCGTTGGACTCTCTCCAGTATTCCCCTGTCCCTCTTGAAGTGGGGAGCCCAGAACTGAACACGATATTCCAGATGTGGTCTCCCTAGTGCAGAGTAGAGGGGGAGGAGAACGTGGCTGGACACAGTCTCCTTTATGCCCCCCAGGAGACCACTGGCCTTCCTGGCCACAAGGGTGTTCAATTTTCTACAATTCTACTGAGTCACAGAGAGTCAGGTCTTCAAGTCATTGGTGAACTTGAACAAGTTCTCCATCAGGAATTTTTCTGATGGACCCAAGGGACAGGTTACAGTTTCATTTTTGTGCTAATGCAGTTACTTTGCTAAATATTTTAATAATCATCTGACAAAGCATCGACTCCCAGGAAGCATTCCCTTAAAGCACTAAATATGACCAAAACAGAGGAGGTGGCCACCACGAGCAAACAAAACCAAGCCTTATGGCATGAGTGTGCAAGACCCAAAGCAAGCCTGACTGAGTTAGGACAGTATTTTCACAAGCTGAAACAGTCTGGCCAAGACAAATTAGTCTAAAACATCATTATAAAACTCTAATCAAGAAGTCTTGATGATTTCATAAAGGATCATATACCTTCCAAACTTTAGAGCTAAGCTATGTTTAACATTAATGTTCCTTTTGCTATTGATGATAAATTTGTCTTTATTGAAGCACAAACAACAGAATCCATATGGCCTCTTCTACTGTTCTACAACACCGCATTTGATGCGCGTTCCTCGCCAGCTTCTATGTCAGGAATGAAGTGTAGAGCTTTGCTGGCTCTTTAAGGGAAGAATATCTGAAAGCCTGACGGTGAAGCAAAGTAGTTTTGAGATGAACCTGTAATAGGCAGCTCTGACTGTATTAAAGCTGAGTGATTAAATTATTAGTATCCAAAATATTGATACTGACAAATAGTTTCACTTAGTGGGACCAGTATGCACTTGGAATTCTGCTTTCTGGGTTTTAAATGGAACATTTACTTCTTACAACGGCAGTTTTTGTGTTGTGGGTTTTTGGCTTTAGTGTTTTGGGGGTTTTGGTTGTTTTTTTGTTGTTGGGTTTGGGGTTTTTTTGGGGGGTGGTTTTTGTTTTGTTTGTTTTCAAGTAAACCCTCTACAATGGAAATCTCAACAATAGTGAGCTCCTGTTCTTTTCCCAGTCTACTTGGTCTCTTGGATAAGCAAATCTACTGGCATAGCATAACTTCCAGTCATCTTTCAAGTCTCCAGCACACGTTCAGGTCCATTTCCATGCCACAGCTACACTCCCAGCCTGCAGTGCTAAGGACTGCAACAGTTCACAAGAAACCTTACTTAGCAGTGACTGTCAAGGGGATTTCTCAGACTAAGTCATACTCCTCGTGTACAAAGCTTTAAGAATTCACTTTCCAAATAAAAGAGAGGAAAAAAAAGAGCAAAGCTGAAGCTTCAGAAGGACAAGTTTCAAGTCCTGAAGTAAACTCCATCACCTCTCTCGGTCCTATGTGTCCTCCCATCCTTTGTCCTCTGATTCTGATCTCTAAGATACTATCAATAAATAAATCAATCAATAAATCTACTCCTCCACCTTCATGAAAGTCTATTTCTAAAACAAAATCAAAACCGAGGTGCCAGGTTATATTTTAATACTAGTTTGATTTCATCTTTAATATTAAAAACAGATCACCTACCTTACTTTAAACCTCCAACGTAAGTTGATGAATCTCTTCAAACCCATTTACCTTTCAAATGACTGAAATACTTCTTTGAAATTAAAATGTTTGTTTAAAGTATTATAGTGAATGAGGAAATTGTTTGCAATTGGAAAGACAGTCTTTTAGAAGCTTGTTATAATACATCCATGGTGCATATTAACATGCATACCCACACGTGCATTTTACTTCAGCAGCTATTCTCTCTAAAAAGTGCACCAACCATATTAATGAGGGCTGTCAGTACATCCAAAACTTTGTAAAACCGTAGTAAACCAAAGCAGTAGACTGTTTTTGTGGCAAGAGCGTACGCTGCTCTGTTATTAATTGTGTCAGTGTAAAAAAAGAGACAAGAAAAATCAAGAGACTAAATACTTTCATTCTCACAGAAAAAAAAGAACACAGTTTGAAGAGCATTTTTTCTTTGAACTTGCCAGGAAAAACAAATGAAAACTATCAGCATATGGATTTGAGAAAAAGAGCAATGTTGGCATGGTGACCAGACTGGAGGTTCACAAAAATATCTTGTCCTCAATTTCACACAGCTCTTTTTAAGCAGGGTTTTTTTTTTGCATCAAGCTATATTGCAGCACTGCCTAATATTGAAAATAAAACCCACCACCACAAAACCCTCTACCTGCCACTCTTCTGCTTTCCCACCACCATCAGTGCCAACAGAACAGACCACCAGAGAGAATGGCTGAGATTAGAGAGCCCTACTGGTGTTTCCCATGTCTACTCGGTCCCTCCTCCACGAGAATTACACCTGCAAGTGAGCAGACTGACAGGAGCCAGAGCTGAGCTGCTCTGCAGCAAGGAGTTCTGCGAGCACTTGCTTCCTATAGGGCTACCTGATAGAGGTGTCCAGCTTCCACAACAGCCAGATGATACTATAACACTCTGCACTTTCTATATACAAGGGCAAATAAATGGCAGTCGATGAGAGAAGTCATTCTGATGGAGTGCCAGAACAGCCTCCCGAGCCAGGCAGACACCAGCGACCTGACATACTGCCCACAGGTGGTTACTGGATCCTGCAGACGTTTCCTTTGCTATCTCAGTTTCCAGCCATTCTTGGCCCCCTGAACATCACAACCAGCTCTTAAACTCTTTCTTGGCCTGTTCCTAAAAAGAGCATTTGTGAACAGTGGGATGAAGTAAAGAAAAACAACCTCTAAGCAGTCTGAGCACAGTCCCAGCCCTGTGTATGAGCTGCAGAACCCTTACAGGCTGTTTGCTGCTTCTTTACACCGTGTCTGGTGTTAACAGAGCCTCACTACAAGGGAGGATCTCCTGAGCACTATCCCAGCCAGCAGCAGTTTGCTCAAGTACGTGCTGACATTTTTTGCAGACTGACGTACACATTCCAGAAGAAAATCTGTTCTGGTGCAGACACCTGACAGGCTGGGTCCACGTAAGCCAGTCCCAGCTCAGAAAAGCAGGGGAAGGAAACCCAGCCTAGTCCCATGCCACCAGGAACCACGACAGCAGAGTGCAGAAGCCAGTCAAGCATCACGCAGAAGCAACTGTACGGCCTTTTGGCCACGGTTGGTGAATTCCCACCATGAATGTCTGCAAGTGAACCTTCTGGCATTTCCTAGCACTACAGGGCTACGTTTTGCAGCACAAAGATGCTCTATCTGTAATCCCACTGCATCAGTACAGCTTCACTTTGTCAGAGGACACAATTTCCCAAACAGGGATGTATTTATCTACTTCTATTTATCTACTTCACTACTTTCTCCAGCACCTCCAAATCAAGAAGGCTTTCCCAAAGCAGAGACAGCAAGAACTCCCTAGTGACTCTTCCAGCTGGCACTAGTGCTTTTCCTCGTTTCTCACTCCCCTCCTAATCGTGCACAATATTGAATCAATCGAGACAAGCTCCTCTCACCTCTTGAGGAAGTTCCAGCTTAGACCTGTCATCCAGCCCATTAGAGTGCAAACCCATGAGGTAAGGGACAGGAGCATCTAGGAAATGAAGGAGGGATGCTGGGAGGATAGGAACGTACACATGCTGCCACTGAAATGGAAACATTAGCGCTGTGATGGTCTCTGCCACAGTCATCAGTCTCTGATAATCTGGAAGAGATCAAGAGAAAAATATTTTCTTTCACCAACATTTTTAAAGAAATGAATTTCAGTTAAAGAAAGGAGAGCTTGCTTTAAAACAGAAACCACAAAACCCAGCGCTAGCCAAGCGGCATCTTAATGAAAGCCCAGACTTGCACACTCAAGAGCGTTTTGCTGAAACAACAAAGAGAGCTCCATGCAAAGTAGGTCATTCTACAAGTCATATGGAAATGAGCAAACTGAGTCTTAGCATTCATTAAGTCACCTTCTGCCACCTATACCAGCGTTACCAGGAACACCAGTTTGAGTATGGAAGCAGCCCTGTAATCGGCTAAGAACACACTGGAAATCATTTCTTTTCTCTGTGCTTATGGCTTTCTATGGAAGCCTTGGATGAAACCCAAGGCATCTGGTATCTCTCAGATAAACATTTTCTAAACGAGCGTTTAAATGTCCATAAAGCACGCTGTATAGCAGCCAGCCCACCAGCGCGACTGAAATAACTGCGTAGAAAATCAGAAGGACCAGCTCTGTTCATCGTCCACAAGGTATGACCAAAGCCCCAGTTCAGTGTAACAACAGCTCATCTCCTCCTGGAATTTAACAGCAGGGCTCAATGCACCCGTGCAACACACATACCAAAAGATCTTGTTCTTCAGCAGCTGGTGGTAGAGCCGTTAACGTCGCAGTAGGCTGGGTCAACACCTCACCCTCCTCTCTTATACCACAGAATCACCTTGAATGGTTTTCATCTCTATGCACTGTGAAGGAGGAGGCTACACCAGATGAACTCCGAGCACGTGGTGTAATACAACTGCTGAAACATTCAGACAGCTTTTGAGCTGCCAGGCTCAAGTCACAAGACCAGGACAATTCCTACCTTCAGTCAAGCTATAAACATAGCACATACTGGAAACACAGGAGGCCTTTTTCATGGTACTACAACAAAATCCAGTTCCAGTCAGGGAAGTTGAGAGTGTAGAAGGAATGGAAACAATCAACATCCTTCATGTGTGTGCCAGGGCATGGGGTATGTGTGTCTTCTCCTAACGTGTTCATAAAAACTACAGACACAGTGAAATGGGAAGACACTTGAAGGCACAAGTTCAGGTGCTGAGTTTCTCAAGCTGTTGCACATTATTCCAGAGAGTGCAGATTAAAAACTGCAAAACATAACATTAGTTCTAAACAAGCTCTTTGGAGAAAAATTAGCTTCACTGTGCACTTTCTAACACTTTAATTCTCTCCTGTAGCCATCCTCCACTCAGACTTCAGATAGCAGAAAACAGGGGGACAAGAAACTCAGTTCAAACAAAATTAATCATGAATACTAGGAAGACAAAGTTGCGTGGTTTGGGGTGTGCAAGAAGTCCCCCAGCCCTAGAGGAACTCAGCACAGGCTTTGCTAACATCAGTCAGTGCTGCAATCTAGGCTTTTGATTTTTCTTTTCAGATCAAGCTTTGCTAGTGGAAAAGGTTACTGCACAGAGCTACTCGTCACCACCTCCCAGTACATCTACTGTGACCAAGGGAGCCTTCAGTGAAAACAAGCAAGAATAGCTTAAACAGTCTGAAGCTTTTGCCAAAAGCTGACTTGGACTGAAACACCTTAGGCAACCATCAATGAGCATCACCAGCAGCACTTTCCTATTCTGCCTGGACACCAGTTTCTGTCTGCACAGTTACTTACTGGTCTGCAGCTTTAATCACAGCCTGACTGCAAAGAAGTGATGAATTAATGATAAGCTTTGGGAAGAAGAATCCATTACATACCCTATTTTCTTCAGCTTTAAAAGGAACTTTAAATGTAGCCACAGATAGACAAACACTCCAGCTGGTTCCTGTTCAGCTTGTTTATTTGAAAGAACAAGTCTCAGAATAGAAACAGTGTTTTCCTACAACACAAAACCCCCCTGTCTAATCCTACTGGCTAATTTAAATGCAACTTCTCCCTCTGTCATTAGGCTAACTTTACCATTAGGCTTTCAAATTAATTATAAAGTAGTGTCAATAATTCAGGATATCTATCCACTCAGCTGCTACCTCCTGCAAATGCAGCTCCCCGATCCTGAATATCCACACGGCTTCATTCCCAACTATTTGGGCCACAAGGCTGCAGCCTGCAAGTAACAACGACTCCGTTTCGCAGGATTTACACACGTTGGGAGCTGCTGGCAAAAGGCAAGAAGCCTGCAAACGTAAGAAAGCATCTGGGTTATTTTAGTTAAAGTTATACCTATCTGAGAGGACATGGAATTTTTGGGTTTAAAACAAAAGAAAATAAGAAATCAGGTCACTTCGACTTCACGACAAGAAAATTAAAGGAGGGAAGAAGCACCTCAGTAGTGGTCTTGCTCTTGTTTTTCAGACCAGAACATGCTTATTCTGGTGCAAATGACACAGAGCCTTTGGGCCTTGCATTGTACAAGGCTGGTAGGAACAACACGACGTTTATCACCAGGGTGCCACTAGTCTCAAAAGCACGTAACTGATGGCTGTGCAAGGAAAAGGAAAGCTACTACTTTTGAACACGGCCACTTAAGAACACAGAAAAAGGAGGATTTGTTCTTCTAACCAATTGCTCTGAGTAGAATGAATTATCCCTTATACTAATGGTATTTACATATCTACTTTACATTTATCTGCATCCAGCATATCCAGATATTTTTGTTGATCTGTACAAAGCGAGTAAATCCAAGAAAAAGGATTGAGGGGGCTTGGGACTGGAAAGAGAGAAGGAGGATGTGAAGAAGGTGGCAGGTGTAAGAGCCATGACTCCTCCTCTCCATTCTCACATTCTACCAGGGAGAAATCTATCAAGTACCTAGAGAAATTCTCTGACTTGGCCAAATTTACAGCCACTATACGATCACACTCCAGAACATCTTTTCCTTCTAATCTTCCTACTTCATCACATTGAAATACTCTTGTCTACATCAAGTAGTTTCCATTCCACATGCAATCTCTCTATTGCTGCTTTAATGCAGCGAGCTGCCCCTACAGTGGTGGGGCACTACCAGAGATGAGTTTGGGTATCTTCAGAAAGGATATGGATAAACCAGAAAGATGAGAGGCGATTCTGCCACTCCACTCTGGTCAGACCTCACCTGGACCATTGTATCCAGCCCTGGAGCCCCCAGCACAAGGAGGACATGGATCTGATGGAGCAGGTCCAGAGGAGAGTCACAGAAATGATCAGATGACTGAAGCACCTCTCGTACAAGGCCAGGCTGAGAGAGTTGGGGTTGTTCAGCCTGACGAAGAGAAGGCTCTGGGGAGACCTCACTGCAGCCCACCAGTGTCTGAAGGAGGCCTGCAGGAAAGCTGGGGAGGGACTGCTTCCCAGGGCCTGTAGCGATAGGATGAGGGCCAGTGGCTTTAAACTAGAGCAGGGTAGATTTAGACTGGACATCAGGAAGAAGTTCTTTCCTGTGAGGGCAGCGGAGCACTGGACCAGGTTGCCCAGGGAGGTGGTGGAGGCCCCATCCCTGGAGACATTCAAGGTGAGCAGCAGTCCCTCTAGACAGCTAGCATGCAATGCAGCGGAGCCACCAGCCTAAAGCCTTGCCTGGAGAGCTAGCTTCAGGCCTATCTATTCATACCAGAAAGCATGGTGTAAAAGAAATATTTTTCAATGAAGTTTTGTGGGCATAGGCATTCAGTACGCCAGCCTCATCAGAGGAAATAGAGATTTCTTTAACTGGACCCTTCCCTTCAAAAAACCTGCCACTGCAGTAAGAACAAACTGTGGTCAGTAGAAGCAGTGGGCCAAAGTACTTCCAATTTATGTTCACGTCTGCGTCTGACGGGCTGGTTGAATGTGCCTGCACCAAGCAGCAAGTTTCCTAAGTCACTGGAGGCATAAGAAGAAAAACTCCTGTGTAAGAGATCAGAATTGGGCAACACGGGACCAATAGTGAGAAGAAATAAAACTAATACTTTAAATCTCTGGAGTAAACATCATTTTAAGCAAGCAAAACAAAGATGAGGAGGAGCGATTCAAAAGCAAAGCAGAAAAACCCCTACCTTTATTTGTACTTAAAAATGGCAGCAGACAGCAAATAAAAACCACTCAAGATCACAGCCTGCGGCAGCGGAGCTTTACATTTCTCCTTCCATTGTTTTTGGCTGTTTAGAAAATCTCCTCCAAGCAGATTTCACAGCTGTCTTAACTCTGCCCACCCTCTTCAGGAGAGCTTTAGGTGCTCTGCAGAGATAAGGACTAAATCCATTTCACAGCTACAAGAGTAACATAATTGCAGGAGTGCGAACCAGCTCCCGCTGGGTAATCTGGTGACAGGGTCCTACCGAAGGTCTCCAGCACCACTGCCCCTCACCACTGCTCCTCAGCACTACGAGCAGCTGCACGTTCTTCCCTGTCTTACAGTCACCTGCATTCCTCTAACACTTGTCCAAATGGGAGACAGCTCTCTCAAGAGGATAATCAAATCAAGGCGTTCATTCCCTACTCCTGGCTAACGCTGATCCAAAACACACCGGCTGTACCAATACAGTGGGACAAAAGAAGGGGTTTCAGAAGCAGAAAGTCAGAAACAAGCCAAAGGAATATTAAAGCAAAATTTATTTACTGCCAAGTGAAGTTACTCCTATTCCAAGGCCCCACTGCAACTTTAAGATGCTAAATAATTTGTTCCAAAAAGGACTGCATCTGGCAGAAAAGGCCTCCAAGAGTTTTGCGGTTTGGTTTTACACTTGTTTAAAAAAATAAACCAAACAAGCCGATTTAAAAAAATAAAAACAAATAAACCAACCAAACAGTAAATGTTACAAAGCAAACCCTCTGATCCTGACATGTACTGTTCTGAATTTAAATCAGTATCTGAACTTAAATCAGTATCTGAATAAATGACTACTCTGAATTTGATCATGAATATCACAATCTCATCTGATCTAGGAGAACAAGAAGTGATCCCAACCCCCTCAACCGTTACAGGCTTGAGCGCAGAGAGGTTTAACAAGCCCAAAGGACACTAAAAAAAAAAAATAAAGATGAAGATTTATATTGTGAAGGACAACCTAGACCTCGCAGTGCTGCATGTGCAAGAACGTGAGCGTGCCCTTACAAAAGTTCAAGCAATTTATGAATCCACTTGGAAGGGAGTGCACCATCAGCTGCATCTCCAGTCAACATTCCCTGGTTCACCAACAGCAAAAAGATGATGTTAGCCAACCACACAAAAGAAAGAGCAGAATTTACTACGGGCATTGTCCAGTTTAAAAAACCAAACCAACAAGCAAACAACAAGAACTCCACAGACACCTGAACGAACCAAAACAGAGCAAAACAAGAAAAGCAGTAAGTAAAGGCACAGACAATCAGAACATGGGGCAGAAGTTGCCTTTCCTTACTGATAGCATCCTTTGAAGCAAAACAAGCAATCACTTTACTAAAACTAGTTTCTCATTCACTGCCACGTAGAAGAAAGCTGAATATCACGGTTAGAGAACACGAAAGCAGAAATTATGGGAAGAAAAAGCTGACTTCCTACAACTCCCAAATACTTCAGGCTCCCATCTCAGGTAATGCAGTAAGAAAGCACGTACATATCAGAAGAGAGCCCTCAGCTTGCCGGCTGGCGATGCCAGCGGAACGCGGTGCCTTCTGACATGAACTCACCAGGAGCTCGGAAAGTTTTCCGAGTATTAGCAAACTGTGCCAAAGGGGTGGTTTAAGAAAAAAAAAAAAGCAGGTAAAAGCCCAAGTGTCTGAGATTAGATCCCTCAGACAGCACGTAAGAGAAGCTACATTTCAAAGAACTACGGGTAGTATCACCACGGAAGCACAGCCACTGCTAGCTCACCGAAGCCAAGGGCCAAAAGTCAGCAAACAACTTTTTCTACTGCAAGGAGAATTCTCAGCCAGAACCAGAGGTGAAAACTTGATAGAGAGAAACAAGACACGGCCGTAAGGTGCAACGAGCCCAACTCAACCACAGCTTGGGGCGAAGTGGGGGAACAGTGGACAGAAACTGGCATGATGAGCCAGGCCCACGGGCCTTCGGCTGCCTGGACCCCTTTGCATTCCGTCCGGCTGCGCACGCAAGCGAGAAACTCGAGCGCTCTGCAGCTATTTTAAGCTTCTTCAATTAGGCGCTGATCAGACCCTTGGGAAGTGTCCAAGAAAAGAAGTCGAAGCCATTAATATGACTTGGAAAGAGAAGCCAGAATACAGAAGACTAGTCCAGAAGCGAGCCGAGCTCCAGCACAGGAGGAAAGAGCATTTCTGACAGGAGGGCCAGCAAAGCCACAGGGAAGCCTTGCTCCAACGTGGCCAGGCACACGCTGCTTCCAACCACCCCAGGCCATCTCCAGCACGGCTGCCGGCCAACTGGGCTGCACCCTGCTTCGGGTGGAGGAGCTGTGCTTGCACCTTCCACTGGTGGAACACAGACAGCCACAGAAACACGCTCTCCCTAAACCTCACACGTGTAAATGCCTAATCCATTTCTGGAGAAGCTACAAAATAAATTTGTCTGCTAGGCAAATATTTCTCAGCTTTCTGTGAATAATAACCACAGCAATTTGCTTTTTAAATCCAAGACAGTAACCACTATCAACTATCAAGTACAATACGGGGTTTTTTGACTGTGCTGGAAGGACTGTGTTCATCCAATGCAACAACTGGGACACAACACCCTGCTGCTGTTGTTAAAGACACTTTTAATCACCTTAAAATACACCCAAAATTCCTCTTTGGCTTTAGTCTATGCACTCATCTCAACACATAAACATCTGTATTTTGTGCTAATAAAAGAATGCTGCTAATAACTGCAGGTGGTATTTTAGAAATAGGTACCATTTGTATTCCACACATTTCATTCAGTAGAAGAACACATTGAAAACAGATTTCAGTAACCCCATGGACTATCCCTGGATTTTTATTGTGGTCTTCTGGCTTCTTCACCATTACTACAGAACAGTGTTCAAAATGCAGTCCACTTTAAACCATGCTGGTAGGGATGGGTGGATCTGGACTAACATTAGACAGCTTGGGGGAGGGAATTAAAATTACAAAAAAAGAAGTAGAAAAATAATTATCTTTTGGCATAAGTCCACATACTTTGTGTTAGAGTAACAGGATGCAGAGTAAGAAACCCAGTATTCACAAAATTCAACACAGGAAATAGATACCACTACCACATTGCTTATTAATTGATAAGCAGAAGCTACCTCAGCTTCACTGCTGCCTATCCTCTTTAAAGCAAGCTTTCTCTAGGTGACTTCAGCAATAACAGCCTCTTTAAAGCAAGCTTTCTCTAGGTGACTTCAGCAATAACAGCCTCTTTAAAGCAAGCTTTCTCTAGGTAACTTCAGCAATAACTGTCTCGAGGCCTTAACAGGTATTTATTCATTTCAATTCAGTCAAATAAAACATGGGGGTTTTTTTTCAAGTAGCTTTATTTCAAAATAACAGCTAAAAGGGGACTTTGGATACTCAGAGAGAAAATTCTATTTGATCAGAAATTCTTCCTCAGAACCATATATCATTTATGTATCTTCTCAAAACACCGGGATAGCTCGGCAGAGAGAGGAGGAAATTCAGCTAAGCAGCTGGAGGGGAAGACAGGAGAAGGCACGCTACTCTATCCAACAGCACAACATTTCTAGAGCCCACAGTCCCTGAATACGAGAAATTAAGCAAAAGCCCAAAGTTTTACATTTAGCTGTCTGAAAAGCAACGCTCTCTTTGCAACTCCACTCCTTTTCTTTATGTTAAAAGCTGCACGTAGATCAGCCCGACTGTACGAGCCGCTTCAACGCAGCTAGCCTGCTGTTTGCACGGGTCTTAAAAATCCAAGAAACCAGGAGACCTTCTCCCAGTCCAGCTAAAAGATCAAGAAAACAAACCCCAAGTACTCACGCTGTGAATAAAGCAGTATCTGAAATTCCAAGAGCGCACAGGTGAAGAGTTGAACCACGTTTTCTACTCCAAGCAATTCAAAAACTTCTTTAACCGGAAAATCAAATAATGGCAGTTCACTAGTGCTTGGCCTCTGGCAGATAATTGGTCCATAAACACCTGAAAATTTTAATGACCTTCCTGCTGGAGGAAGAGGAACCTCATAGAGAATATTGTAGATGTAGCTTTCTAAAGGTAGAGGTGGTGGCTGAGGTGAAGTCACCGCTTGGTGAAGTTGTTCTAGCACTTTCTTACAGGCTTTCATGAAGGACATTGGAGTAATCAGGCAAATGCACTTGGAGACATAGAGGGTGTCTCTGCTGATGTCATAGGAGTTAAACCGCTGTAGCTTTGAAACAGAAGTGCCATTGCAGTCCCCAGTGCCACTGCAGTTCTCTTTGTCACTCGTGGGTGGGGTACGAAGGATGTCATACTCGGCGTTGTGCATGTGGTACAAGGTCTGCATTGCACTGCAGATCTGTTTGCTAGTGACTTCCTCAAAAAACGTGAGAGAAAATCCAAATGTCCGCGAGCCATCTTCACGAGTAATGATAAAAGAGTGGAACTGAGGTTCTCGGGAGTCTGCTTGTGTCTTGAAAGCAAGCCCTTTAGGCATACACAGCTACAAAAAAAAAAAGAAGGGAGGAAAGGAGATAATAGCCATTAAAACACATGTTTTTCTCCCCTTGTCTCCAGAAACAGCAGTGAAAATAATTTAGAGCTCACAGACTGCCATCGCATTTCACTTCCAATTCTATTCTGTGTTACACCTCTGTACAATACAGTAACATGCATCTCAAGCAGAGACGCTGAGGGAATGTATTAAAAGGGCTGCAGTGCTCTTTCTGTTGAAACTCACGACCATTTTGTTACCAAAATACCAGAATTCAAACTCAGAGAAAGGGAAGTATTTTGGTCAATAGAGAGAGAAACCTGACAGGGTACTGTATTTTATCTAAACCACCCCACATTCCATGAGACAGAAAAATAATGCACAACGGAAACTCAGTCATTGCAGACTAATTTATTTCTCTACCAATTCTCTAGAATGTAACAAAAATGTTTGAAAAGAACAAAAGACAAACAACTCTCTCCTAGGGATTTATCACTTCAAAGTTTTAACTCAATTTCCTTTAAAAGATTATTCCAATGAAATGAAAAAAACCTTCTGAGCCTGTACAGTTGAGAAATTTATGATTATTTCTGATCTACAACAGACTTCACTTTTGTTTGTCAAAGGAAACACAGCCAAATGCTTTCGATGGTTAAGGTAGATTTTTGTCTTTTAAAAAAAAAAAAGCCATTAATTGATACTGACCATTCCCACTGCATCCTGGTCAAAGGGGTTCCATTCAACATTCTCAGGATAGCGAGCAAGAACTTTGGATTTAAATGTGCGTCTTAACGGGGTTTGTTCAAAGTTTTCCCCTGCAGGTGAAAGGAAAATAAAGAAGTAAATATTTCACTCTCTTGTCAAGCTGAAACAAGGCCAAAAAACAGGACATCAGCAGGTAGATGAGAGGTAAGTGAATTAAGCACACACCCCTTTTAAGAGAAAGGGAAAATGCAAGGCAGTTAGTACATAATCAGGCTGCAGGTATTAGCAAAGATTAGGACTGTCCGTTTCCACACCGTGAAGTATCTGTGCTTTTCTTTAAGCGTGACTATCATGAGATTGTGGACAGCAATTCTCTCAACTACTCCTCAGATACTTCAGATTTTTGCTGAAGCGTAACTAAAGCTTCAGTTTTGGGGGAGTTCTGGTACTGAAGAAAAGCACACAGACGAGATGCAAAGATGATGCAAGTTTAAGGTAGACATTCAAGTGGCATCACTTAATTTCTTCTTTGAGACTTAGGGAAAAAAGAAAAAGGGTATCCACCATCTATTACAAGAAATTAGCTGTGAAAAGAGAGTCTAGAAAGTTAGAAGATTAAGAGCCACGGAAATGTCCATGAAGATAGGGTACGAGAAGAACAAAAAATTGCGTGCTATTTTTTCCCCCACGCTTTTTCCTTTACCTTCTGTTGCACTTGAAATGAAACAGCTGGCACCGTCTCGGGTTTTAGAGGCCTGTATATACTGGCATAAAGCTATATAACAAATAAAAACAACACTGCATTATCAATTTCATACTGTTCACCGCAATTATGTAGCTGTCAAGTGTAAAAAACATACAAGTGTTTATATGGAATCGGCATGCAGGGGTGGTCTGCTCTCCAAAGCAGCTTCTTATACACAACCACCTTGAGCTAACACTCTCATTTCCTAGGATAGAATGGTTTAGGCTGGAAAGGACCTCCAGAGGTCATCTGGTCCAACCTCCCTGCACCAGCAGAGACATCTCTGCCTAGGGCAGGTTGCTCAGAGCCCCACCAAGCCTGACCTTGAGGGTGTGTGTTTCTCGAAGCAGGCGATGAGCAGATGAACAGAAGCTCATCGTTCCGCACGCACCCCCAGCACACTCACGCGGCAACAGAAATCAGTTGCTCGTTAAATTAAATTTGACATGTTAAACTTGAAAATGCTCCCAAGAAGCAGATGATGAAACGAACCCCAAGGACCAGAGCATTTCAAGGCCTTTAGAACGAGCTTAAGTGGCGTGGTCTAACTTTTTGCAGATGCTACCCCCACACAAGACTGGCTGATACAGTCTTGTTCATAAGCTCTCCAATTTCCTCTAGAGCAGTGATTGTTCATTGTGAGAGCACAGAACTCGCCGCAGTCAATCTTCTAAATAAAAAAATTAACAAAAATGCACAAAACCGCGTGTCTTAAAATAAGCTTAACGAACTTACTAGAATGCAATTAGCTAAATGAGCATGCAGCTGTTGACAGCTGCGCTAACAATCAGGCACAATTACATGAAATCACACACTTTAAATAACTCAAACTATTTCAGCCACACCTGCAAAAGAGAAAACACACTTCACCCCCTCCCTGGGTTCGAAATTTCATGTGCAGCAATTATATGGCAATGCAAACTGATTTCAGAGCTGGCTGGGGTTGTTCTGGACTTTTAGAGTAATATTTAAAGGTCAGTTTCTAAGCCAATTTAGAATCCTTGGTTTGTATATTTATTTCCACAAAGTTGCCACACGCAGAGATAGCTGTAACGCTGCCTATAGACAATAAAGAACATAAACATGACATTAAACAAGAGCTAAAAACAAATCTCAAAAGATTAAAATAAGCATTTAAAGAAACTTCCATCCTCCCAGAAAGAAAAAGAAAAATGGACAAAACGCCACAGCTCTATTTAGTGACACAATCATACACTCAAGTAAAGGCAGTTCTCTGTAAAAGAGCTTTTTAAAGTAAGTCAGGAGTTTTAACACACCTACTATTTTCTATATTTACATCTGTGCAGATGATGTCATGTCAACTTTGAGATAATTGAGGAAAAAACTCAGACATTTACTAAGTTTTTTTTGGTTCCTGGTGGTTTTGGTTTCTTCTCCCACATTCATATAAGGGAGAAAATATCTGAAGGCCACATTTTCTCCTGAACCTGGAAACCACACACCACCATCACTGGGATCACCTACGTGCAAAGTCACGCAGCCTTGGGAATTAAAAGGAAAATCTGTGACTCAAAGACATTTCATTAAGATTATTAATATCACAAAATACACGACGCTGCTCTTCCCCTCCGATTAAAAAACCCAACACCAAATGAATGCTTACATATTTTAAGCAGCCTTGCTCCACCTCCTCCACAGAGATATTCTGTCAAACGTGCACTTAATTTTTTTTTAGTCTATCTATATTTTAATGAAATATAGCCTGAGCCTGGCCCAGGCTGCCCAGAGAGCTTGTGGAGTCTCCTGCCCTGGAGACTTTCCAGCCCCCCCTGGATCTGTTGCTGTGTGGGCTGCCCTGGGTGACCCTGCTCT
>JANHFX010020160.1:5711-19786 GCA_027560015.1 Chloroceryle amazona
CCTCCGCTTCCCTTCCCTGCCCTGCCCTTCCCTTCCCTTCCCTTCCCTTCCCTTCCCTTCCCTTCCCTTCTTCCCTTCCCTTCCCTTCCCTTCCCCTGTTTTGTGTGTTTACTGCTGCTTTTCGGACCATCGGGGTGACAGTGGCCATGTTGAGCAGAGCTGCAGCATTGCCCCGAGGCGCTGAGCTTGCATAAGAAAGCCAGGTCTGGGGAACCTGAAGAGATATGGCACTGTGCCCCGGGTGGTGGGGCCAGAAGAGAAGAGGGCTACAGGATAAGGGCAGAGGCTGCTTTCATTTGGGAGCTCCAGAAGTGCGTGCTTGGTGCCTCGTCCTCCTGCAGCTCCCAGCCGTGGGCAGTGTTACAAACCAGCCTTTTCATGGGGCCTGGGAGGTCAGGGCTGCCAACGGCTGGGCGTGAGGCTGGCCAACCCCCACCGCCAGCCAGAAGCATGGGGCACCCGCCACCCTCAATGCCGCCTGTGTCCCTGCCTCTGCCACCAACGACAATGGGCCCTTTCAGGGAGATGGGTCAGCCCAGCCACGACAGCCCTGCCTGCAAGCACAAGCAGCAGGGGTAAGGCAGCTGCCGGCAGCATGCCCGTGGGCCCCAGGAGTCTAGGTGTCTCCTGCAAACCCAAGGGCATCTCCAGCCCCATCTGTGCTGCTCTGGTGTTGCAGCTCCCTCCATTCCTGGGTATGCAGGTTGCTCTGTACCTGTGGGCTTCTCCTGAAAACGGGGTTCAGGAGAGTGGAGGCTTTGGCCAAGATGCCAATAGTGAGTCCTAGATGAGGTCATGGGGGCCATGGCTGACCTGAGGGTGGGCACCAGGCAGCCAAAGAGCCCAAAGCACTGTGGCACAGGGCCAAGGCATGGCAGCTGGGGTGCACTGGGGTGTTTGCTGCAGGCTTCCTGCCTGGGTACCTGTGGCTACTGCTATCGGTATCTGAGTATTGAAATCCCAGAGTAGCTCTACGCTACTGATTCAGCAGGTGCCTTACAAGGTCACCCAGCTCCCCAAGCCCTCCTCCTGCCACCTGCTCCCCCTGTTCCCTGTTTAGGGCTTGCCCACACTCTTGGCTCCAGCTTTTCAGCCTCCAGCATTGGTTGCTGTGACAGCTTTGCTGGAGTGGAGACAGAGGAGCAGCTCTTGTCCCCACGGGACACCTCTTCTGCTGAGCTTGCGCATTGCTGCTGCTTCTCCAGGTGTAATGCTAGAGCTGATCCCAGGCTGCTGACCCAGAATGGGTACAGGAGTAGGTAAGGACATTGGCTGGGGCAGCGACACTATCTGGTCTCCCAAGAGGAGGGCAAGAGGATGCCCTGGAGCCTCTTAAGCCCAGAGCAGTGAACAGACAGGGTCCTTGGTCCAGGACCGCTGTGCTCTGCAGAGGCACTGCCTGGCTTCTCCATGACATGGCCACAAAAAAAAGGCTAATAGGCCACAAAAGTGAATGGAGGTATAGATTCGTGTTTGTGTGCTATTCTCAGCACCCAGCAATTTATCTCATGCCTGATGCTTCCCTGAGGAGCATGGTCATGTAGTGTAGCTGGAAAGAAGACCAGGTGCAGATAGAAGAGGAAACATCAGCACAAGAGGCCAGCTGGGGCACTGGAGGCATTGCTGGCTCCCCAGACAGGCTGCAGGAGACCTCTGTAGAGAGAATGGGCTTGAACTCCACATCAGGACATGGTAGAGACCTGATGCTGGAAGTTTTATGTCTTGACCCCTTTTGTAGCCCTACATGTTTCAGGCTCAGACTCTATCCTTGTTCTTTCTCAGTCACTTCTCCTGCCATCCCAAGCATCTGTCAAGCTCCTTGCTTGCACCTTCTGGTTTGATTTTGGTGGACCACTTGCATTTTCCACTTGTTCTTTTGTTGTGCCTGTTTTAGAGGTGTATTGATTTCTCACTTTGCGTGACTTCCACAAAAGCTGCTCTCTGCTCCCAGCTGGGGATGCTGCTTTTTGCTATCCCTTCACTTCTCTTTGAAAACACTCACCCCACTAACCCCTGCAAGCAAGACAACACCTCGAACCCCTGAGTATGGATAGATGAAAGGCCTGGATGTAGTCTCCAGTGTAAATTACAGCAGCTTTGGGTCTGCTGCAGTCTGAACAGCCTCCTTTGAGCTGGCTGTGCCTCATCTACAATCCACCCCCTTCCCGCTAGAGCTGGTCCAGAACTGGCAGCAATTTGGTGGGAGTCCAGGAGGGATATTTGGTGTTTGATGAAACTGCCTGTCCCCAAGGAGTGCACTGGGTGCCGTCTCATTTCACTATGGTTTTCACCTGCCCACATGCTACTCTGGGATCCAGAGACCCCTCCCGTAACCTCCTAGGAATGGAATCAGAGAATAGCACGATGCCTGCAGAGGCAGGATTTTTGCTGACCCCCCTGTAGCTTATGGGGAGGCAGAGGAGAACTAGGCAGGGATTTCAGGCACTTCCTTCTCCCCACTGCACTGCCTGTTCCAGCCATGCTCTGAGCAGAGCTGACAAGCCAGGCACGTTAAAAACTTACTTCAAAACTAATTTGTCAGCCTTAAACAAGTGGCAAAGGCTTTAGTGCATTTTCTGCTCATTTTATTCGGCTCCCTTGGCAGAGGATCTGTGTCCTCTGCCTCTGCCGAATGAGCTCCATCTCAGCACCGACTCAGCAGCACCGTGATTGGAGCATGGTGATGGCAGGGTGAAAGGAGCTCCCCTAGGAAGGCAGTAAGGGGGAAGGTTGGGGGATCTGCAAAGGAGGGTCTACACACCCTGTGCTAAGGCATGGAGAAGGGAGGCTGGCATGTGTGGCTACTTTTGTCTGTGACAGGAGACCTTCAAAGAAGATGGTGCCACCGACCTGAGCCTGGGCAGAGTTTAGCCCCTGACACAGTGGGAAAGGTATGGGGCCACCCCTGAAGGGGGGGGCGGCAGGGGGCTAGGGTCACAGGACAAGTCAGGCTGGACGAGAGAACTCAGGACATCTGAAGTCCAATAGCCTGCTCAAAGCAGGGTTTGCTATGGGGTCAGACTGCATTGCTGAGGACTTGATTCAGTCAGGTCTTCCAAAACTCCAAAGATGGAGGATACCACAACATCTATAGGCTTTTTGTCTTCAAACAGTGCCAGCAGGCCCAGTTCCCAGGACTGTAAACTGTGTGGGGAAACTGGTCCTTCACTTGCCAAGGGAAGGGTAGGGTGAGGCATGGGAAAGGACAACTCCTTGCTGCCATAGTGGCGATGCTTCATGCCTTGCTCAGGAGCAGAGGTAGAAGGATGGTGGGTTGCTACATATGCAGGTTGAAAGTGAGAGCAGGATTTGAGGTTGAACATGAATTTGGCACGACTGAGGCAGCTGATGGGCAATCTATGCCTCTGGAGAGCCCAACCAGTGTTCTGGGGCATTGCATCCAGCCTAGGGTGGTTGCCAGAGGCTGAAACAGATTGGGGCAGTTTGTAGAAAAACAGAACAGGCTGGAGATCTTGTGTGTGAAGAGACATGACAAAAACCTCATGTCTGGCTTGGTTAGATAGAGACAGGCTAGCAGGGTGCAAATACCCAGGGAAGGCGGAAGAAAAGGGATGAAGACGGAGAGAAGAGGGTGAAAGTGGGTGGGAAGCTGCCTGGTAATCCCAGATCCAAGGCTGCAGCATGGTCATGTAGGGCAGTAGAAAGCTTTCGCATCAGCCTGGACAGAACTGCTGGGGGAAATGAGCACCAGCAAGTTGCTGGGGAGCTGCATGCTGCGGGGCTGCGTGTGGTGTGGCCTCTCCCCAGGCTGCTGCAGGCAGAGCAGCAATGAGGACCGGGTGACATCTCTAGAGGACTTCACTCTTCATGTGACACTGGTGACTCGCCTCCAAGCTAAGTGGCAGCCAGGACACACTGGTTAAGCATCAGGAGCTGAGAGGTCTGACCCTGAGATGGAGCTGCTCAGTAAGGACATGAGCCAGTCCCTTGAGATGCGCTGTGAGGACAGCAGAGCTCCACTCCCAGCTCTGCTCAACCCTGCTCAACCCTGTCAAGCAGTTGAAAGCCTTCTTCACCCCAAAAACATCATCCTAGAGCCAAGCCTCTTCATCCTTTCCTGCTCTTCCAAAACAGCAGGACCCACAAACAGGAGCCTGCAGGCCTGACCACCACTTAGCCCTCTGGTCATCAGGTGCTTCACCAAAAGTATTGCTTTAGGGTCAGTTAAAGCTCTAGATCAGCACTGGCATCTGAATATCTGCTGCTATATACACAGTCAACATGTAGATACACATTTAATATTATCATGCACCCAGAAATGTGGCATTTCAATGCAAACCAAATACTGGGGCATTGTACTAAATGCATATTAATCCAAAGGGCTTCATATTTGTGTGCATAGAAATGCACTGAGTGTGTGGTGAGGTATTTAAATTTGTAGCACCTATTACTACTGCCTCACATTAAACCATGTATTTATCCGAATTCATTTGACCTATAAAATATACCACAAGAAGCTGTGATTTTTCATAGCCTTCCAAAATATCTCTTCCTCTAGTTAACATCTGTGATACTGGGTGAGGATGGTTCAAAAGAATCATAGAATGTTAAGGATTGGAAGGGACCTCAAAAGATCATCTAGTCCAACCCCAAGTCCTTGGGGACTCTGAAATAGCAGGCCATCTCTTTCCCCACAGGCACGTCCCTGCCACGGTGCTGGCCCAGGAGGTGTTATCATGGAAATCTCAGAGGTGGAAGTATTGGGATATCCCTGCTGTCATTTTTATGCTGGATCAGTCAGAGTAAATGCTGTGGTAAGTGTTTCCTTACTGTACTCATGTGACAGAACAGCAAGTGCTTGCTCACTTTTCCTTCTGAGAGCATGAGTCCATGAACACAGGGGGCAGCAGGAGCAAAGCTGCTGAGGGGATCTGGTGGCCAGGGAAGGAGGGATTGGTGAGGTAGTCACTGGGCACATGGGCTCACAAGGGAAGCTCCAGCACTGACCTTTCTGCAGAAGGGCTGCACAGCAAAGCCATGCCCTGCCTGCCTGCTGGGCAAAATTCCAAAGATGGGGAAAAAACTCCAGCAGCATCTGGGAAAAATCATATAGTAAGGAATAGGCTTCAGCCTCATAAACTATATGGTCTCAGGCAAAACCACTCAAGCGCTGGGCAAAAACCAGCCCCATCCTCTCTTATACACCTGTGCCCCGGTGCTGGGCTGCTGGGCACTCCTAGCCTTCAACCTGTCCTTGGTCAAAGACAGGGCACCACATGTTCCCTCCTGGCAGTTTATAACCCATACTGCAGCCCTGGGGGTGCCAGCCGGGCCATGGCAATGAGGATGGATTTAACTGACTGTGGTCCAGAGCGGTTGTATTCAGAGTATCACATCTGCCACAACTTCCATCCCCAAGGACTGCAGGTGATGCTCCCAATGCCAGGTAGCTCCATGGACCTTCTTGGTCTTGGAGAGTTTGACTCAGCAGAGCTCCAGTCTCACAGTGCAGCCACACAGAACCAAGGTATGAATGTGCCTGGGATTCAGCAGAGTAAATGCTTTGTCCCAGCTACCTTCTTTGACTGCTCTCTGGAGAAGTGAAGGATAATATTCTCAGGCAGTCGGTGATGGATGGCAGGGTGAGTTCTGAGATGAGGAGATGGATGGGACTGCTTGCAGGAGGAGCACGAGGGAGGCTGAATGGCAGGGGCAACCTGTGCTTGCTGGAGCTGTACAGAGCCACCAACGTGGGGATTACGGACCCTTGGCATTGCAGCAAGGTCCTGGGAGGCTGGAGGTGTGGGGGAGAGGCATGGCTGTGGAGTGGGGAAAAGGTGGAGAAGCAGAGTTGCTTGGATTAAGTTGTCTTTGCATCTCTCCATCTCCTGAGAGGGAGGGATGGGGTAAGAGAGGAAAGAATACTAGCATCCTGTGCCCACTGCTGCCTCAGGGTAATAGGCTACCATGATCTCCAACTCTGGGTGAGTCATTGCCACATTTGTCATTACCAGATTAGCTGAAGCATCAGGAGCATGGGAGAGTGGCTGTCATGTGCCTTTGGAGAGAGCTGAGCTGGCAACACTCCTAGTGCCGGCTCCCCCCAGCCCCCTCCATGCTGAACCGCAGGGGGTGGGGCAAAATACACACTGGTGAAGGAAGGAGGAAACCCCAGGTGAGAGCACAACAAATTATCTCTCTGTTCAGACTCCCTGGAATCTGCCCCTCCAAAGTCCCCTCAGGTGTGATGCCACCCGGGTACAGCACTGATTAGGAGCAGTAGAAATATCTGAGGGGCGACAGAGAGCAACTTCCTACTATGGAGAAGTCCCCTCCCTAGGGTAGCAAAACACCATCAGCTTGCGAAGAGGGAGGAAAAAGAGAGGCTTGCTGGGGACCTGAGCCATCTTGTCAGGTAAGGAGCAAATGAAATCTGCCCTAGGAGAGCAGGGAGAGGTGGTATTTGCTCCCATGTAGTACACCTTTAGTTGTGACTGAGGGTTTACCTTTTACTTTTTTTTTGGTGGTGGGCAAAAGAGTGCAAAGGTGCAGCAGCCCTCCAAAGCACGAGACAGCTCCTGGGCCCACCTCCCACTTGCGAGCTTTCCCTTTTCCAAGGGGTTACAAATCAAGCAGTGCCTGTTGGGTGCAAAAAGATACAGTGAGTCCATTACTGTCCACAGAGAACATGCTGTTTCTGTCATTTCTAAACAGCACCATGAGAGGAGTGAGTGGGAGATTCTTATTTCTGCAGTAATCTCTGTTTGTCCCCAGCAGAGACAAGTTCTCACTATCCAAAAAAATGGCAGGGAAAGAAACCCAGTGCGTCCTCCTGGCTAAGGGCTGTGCTCCATCTCAATGCATCTCCCTTCTCAGACATGGGGGATTGGTGGAAGGACAGGGGACTTGGAAAATGTGCCTAAACTCACCCAAGAGCAAACTGCTATCCTCCCCTCTCTAAGTTAACGAGAAGGGAGGAAAGATGTGTGCTGGGACTTGGAGTCTCCAGGACTCCTGAAAGGAAGTTGTAGTCAGGTGGGGGTCAGGCTCTTCTCCCAGGCAACTACTAACAGGACAAAAGGGCATGGCCTGAAGCTGTGCCAGGGGAGGTTTAGGTTGGTTATGAGGAAACACTTCCTCATGGAAAGAGTGATTAGACACTGAAATGGACTGCCCAGGGAGGTGGTGGAGTCACCATCCCTGGAGGTGTTTAAGAAAAGATTGGATGTGGTGCTCAATGACATGGTCTAGCTGATGTCATCATGTTGGGTCATAGGCTGGACTCGATGATCTTAGAGGTCTATTCCAGCCTCAGAAATTCTGTGATTCTGTGAACATTGCTCTCTGCTAGAGAGTCACAGCTGAGGTTTTGGTCTGGCCAAGTGGGGAGAGGCAATCCCTGGCAATGACAGTGGCCAGCATGTTCTTGGGTTAAACATGAATCTGCCTAAGAGGGAAAGTGGGTCAGGGCAGTGAGCTCAGCTCACTAACAGGTTAATATGATTCCTCATTTAGTTGGAGCAGAAGGAAATTGTGGGCAGTGACTCTCATCATTCCTTTTGATCTGTTGTGATTGCTGCAGGCACTTGCTTCTTTCTGCAAGGACTGGATTCAGAGTCCCAAAAAGCTGCTGGTTATTTACTAGGCAAGACTCCAGAGCAGTCTGGGGATGGGCCTGGGATAGTCCTTTCCCTCAGCAGGGGAGTGCTGAGGGAGGAGGCCCATTTTTAAGAGCAGTCAGGGCATCCTTCCCCCCATGGCTCCCATTCATCTGGTCCCTCCCTCCCCAAAAGGCTCATCAGGGCCAAATCACTGGCTTGTTTTGCACATCAGACACTGCCTCCAGGCTGCAGCAGCAGCTCTCTGGGGTTCACTACCATAAGCACCCAGCTATATTGTCCTGCAAAGGGCTGTGATGATGGATCCAGGTCTCACTCTTGCCCAGGAAGCAAAGGCACTGTGAAGGTCAGTGCTAAAATAAACTGTTTGCATCCCTGCTTCTAGCAGGGAGCATCCAGGCAGGGGCTGGGGAAAGGGAAAGGAAAGCCATCCTTCCTTGGGCAGATGGAAACGGATCTCTCCTGCTTGCCTAAAGCTCGGGAGAGGTTGGGCAAAGAGCAGCATGGTGCTGGCAGGTGGCACCAGTGCCTTTGCAGCCCAGGAGCTGTGAGTTTGTCCCACATGTGGCAGCTGCCCTCAAGCTGCCTGGTTCCAATGCAGGCACCGTGTCCTGGCCGCAGCTTTCTGCACTGCATGTTATGGCTGTGTGGAAGCTGTGGGGTTCACCTGCCCAAGCATTGGGCAGCATGGGTCCATCTGTCCATCCATCCTGCCACTGCCGGGGCTTGCTGCACAAGCTTTGGCGGGGGGTGGGCTGCAGCCATCCGAGCATCACTGGTTTATTTTGCAGGCGACTATGATAATTTTCTGCCTGCTGCACACTCTTTAATTAACAGCTCAGAGGATGTGGGGCGAGAAGCGTAATGAGCACTCCGTTTGCATATCAAAAGGCAGCATCATTAATATCCCTGCGTTCACAAGAGCTCTCTGAAGGCAGGCAGGTTGCAGGCAGGGCTGCTAGTGATGGAGGCTGAGGCTGAAAGCCCCGTTTGGTGTGTGAGGGGCTGCTGTGCCGAAGGGAATGTGGGCTGTGTAGGTGTGCAGCTGGTTGGTGGTCAGGGAGTGGGCAGCCGCAGCCTCCCACCCCGCGGTGGCAAGCAGAAGGGTTTTGCCAAGGAGGCTGGGTAATGGAACAGTTTCTAGGCAAAGGGGGAGCTCACTGAGGATTTTTGGCTAGGTTACCCAAATCCAGCAGCATCCCAGGATGCTCTGCAGCAACTCAAAGGAGCTGCTTGACTCTCCTGCTGAGCTGGAGGAGATGTCCCCAGGCAACCCCTCATTGGCTGGTGCCGGTGGCCCTGGAAGGCTGCACTGAAGTGCCCGATTGTTCAGATAAAGCTTATCCTGTTACCCGGGCTGTTTGTTGCGGTATGGCATTTGCACAGAGAAGTCCCTGTAGATCTCAATTTGGCCATGCTCAGTCAGCAGGATTAAATGTTCCTTTGCTTCTGTCTTCTCCAGGAGAAAATCAGCTACCCAGGTGATGGTTTACTTCTACACAAACATCTTTCTCTCCTTAACTCTATTTTAACTAAATATAAAAATTTCCCAGGGAATGGGGCAGATAGCATGCCAAGGCATCCTTGGCTCTCCTTGCAAGTCCAGCTGTAGTGTGTTTACTGGGGCACCATCTTTGCCAGATTCCTGAGGGTTTTTTTTGTCAGCAAGAGGCTTGTTTTGAATACGTGAGTTAGCCTATCTGTTTACCCGCAGCCAGAGGCTGAGCAGGCAGGCTCAGGGCAGACTGCTCCAGCAGGCACTTGGTTTCCCTACTGCAAAGCTGGGTGAAGTCTCTGTGGGCTTTGCAAAGGCCTAGGATGAGGAATGCTATGTCCAGGCTTTCTCCTGCTCTGCTCCCACTTTTAGCTCCTCTAGCTTCTGTGCAAACTATATTGGTGTGTGTAAACTCACCCAGATGGCCTCAAGGAGATGAGGAAGCAGCTGAAAGAATTTCTAGAGCCTGTTTTTTCTTCCTTTTCATCCTCCCAGCTAGACAGGGATGTCAGACACTGAGGGATACTGTAAGGGGCTGCATGCAGCTAAGCAGCAGAAAAGTCAAAAGACCAAGGGGAAAAATTAGTTGATAGAGGTGTAGCAAACACCCAGCACTCTCCCTCCCTGTCCAGCTGGACTCACTTGGAAATGCTTTTTGAGGCAGTGGCCATGTCTGAGCAGAAATACAGGCACTCCCTCAGCTGAAGAAACCCTTCCTGGCTCCCCTGACATGGCCTGGCTTGGCAGCAGGTATCTCTGCTTGACCCACCATGGCCAGAGGAAGGATGGGACAGGCTTTGTGGTGTACAGGAGGTCTGCTTTGGTAGCAGAGCACATTACTCAAGAGACTTCTGCCCCCTGAGTTCATTATCCATGCTACTAGTTGACAGATTTCTGTGCTCTTCCTCTCAAATCTTTTACAAAGGCCAACCAAGCAAATGTACACTTAAGTTGTGCATGTTGCAGGGCAAATTTACTGTAAGAATCCTTTAAGCCAGTTAGAGGTGGAACAACGCAATGATCAAATTAAGGGCACAATTAAGATTAAATTGATAGGTCTGGATGTTCAAGTGCCAAGTGAACACAGCAGGTAATCACATCAAACACTGAGGCTGATATTAGAAAGGATGACACTGTGTTCATCTTAGTTGTGCTGTGAGAGTCAAAGGAACAGATGAATCACTTTCAGGTAGGGCTCCAGCCAGCATGGTGGGTGATGGAGCAAGGGGAGGAGCTGCAGGACATGCAGGTCCCTAAGGTTAAGCACCTGTTGCTAAGGGAACCTCCTGGTACCAGTCTTCTACCTCCTTGAAGCTGAAGCCATTCAGGTTGGGGTGGCATGGAGGTTCCACTAGACCATTTACCTCTTGGATTTGGCTGTCAAGAGGACACATGCAGAAGAGTAAATGTATGTTTAAATGAGTATGAATTTGAAGAACTGTTGGTCAGGACCACCAAACACTTTCTTGGATTTACATGTCTTTACAAGGTGTTGTGTATGGACACCAAGCACTTGAATTTTAGTATTTTCACACTGTCTGGTGAGCCAGATATGTGCTCCCTGGCATGCTGCCTTCCTCATTTGGCTGGGATCAGAGCAAAAAGTCCTTGTAAACAAACTTTCCTCTCATCCCAAAAGATCTCACTTCATTCTCTAGAGGGTTTTTTGAACTTTCTGTTTTGTTATGTTTCTTCCAGCAATACTGCTCTATCCATAGCTCTTTTCCTTGGGAAGGAAAGGCGCTGCTGCCCATGTACCAGCACAGGAAGAATGTATAGCTCACACAGGGCCGATGGTAGTTTTCAATTCACAGTAAGCATTGCTTTGGTGAGCAGGGGTCTGGGAGGGGGAGGCCAGGAGCTTCCTTCACTTACATAGTGAGGTCTTGGTATACCTCCTTTTTTGGAGATCACTTTCCTGAGGAGAATTTGGCAAATTGCATGTGCAGCAGGAAGAAGAATTAACTGTGAGCATCACCCCTGGAACATCTGACCAAACCCTGGGGGCTCCCAATATTCCAACTCAAAAGGAGGAGCCATTACAGTGCATGTTCCATGCAGGTGCTGGGTGTTCCTTCATCCTGTCCCTCATCACTGCCTGTTATTTACCTCTGTTCCTTCAGTGCCCCATTGCCTTTCCCTTGGAAGTCAGGAGCAGACAGCCATGCTTACTGGCAGTGTTGGCACACACGTGCATGGCATTAGGTGGAAGAAGAGGCTCCTTTCCCATGCAGAGGGAGCATAGAGTTCAGGGTGGTTGGCACAGCATTGCTGTTTGGGGAGAAATCCTGACCATCCTTGGATTTTTGCCAGAAGAGTTTAATTGAGTTTCCTCAGGGAGAAGCATTTCCATCTAATTCAGCTCTTAATTAACCCCATGCACCCCAAAGAGGCTCTGCAACCACTTGTAAATTAAATATGAAAAGTGTTATTTATCTAGGAATAGCAGCCTAATGGCTGCAGCTCTGACGTTTATAGTTGCTAATGATGATGGATCTGAGAGAGAAGTCGGGAAGGGAGTGGAGGGGAAGAGTTTCTTCTCTTAAAAGATACAGAGCCAGATGAGTACGGGCCATGTTCCTGGGGTACAAGTGGACTCTTTCTTCCTTTGACTAAAAATGAATGTGAAAGGAGCACGGGGAGACTGGAGGAATATATTCTCAGTGTATTAACTGGCATCCTATACTGTGTTTGGCAAGATGAGCTGTCGGACTGATGTTACTAGGCTTGTGGGAAAGAGGAAAGTTGAATTGCTTGCTGCAATGGGACATAATTTTACAGCTGTTAAAAGCCAAAGAGACATCCCAGGAGCCTTCTGACCTTTCCCAAGGAGAGGGTGAAGGGGGAAGGTGCCAATGGCTGATACGCTTGCCTCTCACCCCTGCAAGCAATTCTCTGAGCTTGAGTTTCACCCACAGCAGGATGACTACAGGGTTCACTTGCTTGACATGGTCTCTATATGTTGGCATCAAAAAAACCCACATCCACACGCAGAGCCACTTTTGTGGGGCTCAGAGAGCGGAGAAAAAATAGGAGAACAGCAGGTTAGGACTGGGATGTGCTGGGGCTGGCTGGGAAGCAGCCAGCACAGCCAAGGGGCTGGGGTTCCAGGGCTGCGTGTGAGCTAGCTGGTGTTGGAGCAGCCCCGGGAGCCTCTGGCTCAGCATTTTCCTTAAAGCTTTCCACTTCCTATATTGTCTCCACTCAAAGGTTTTGTCCTGTTTTGTGAAGCTGTCAACCTTTCCAGTGAGCATGAGGGCTGAAGCCAGCTGCCTGCCTTCTCACTTGGGGAGGTTTCTTCCTGGCACAGATGGAGGGTATTCCCAGTGTGACGTTCCCCTGGAGCTCAGCATGGCTGCTGCTGCCGGGAGTGCTCATGAGTACACAGTTGGCACTTGGAAAAGGATGGGAATGTGATAGTGTAGATGAGGTGCCGTGGGCCGGGTTTGGGACGGTTCCCCTGCTATGGGATGCTCTGTGTGAGAAGCCTTAGGACTGTCAAAAGTTTTCAGGCACAAGGTGCCAAGGAGGAAAGTTTCTGCTCCCAAGAGCTTTCCTTATGCCACCCTCCCATCAGATATTCATCATTCCCTTCAGCGGAGCAGTATTAACTCTCATAACAAGCCCTGGACAGGTAGGAGCTGTCTCACTGCCTCTGGGTTGATGAAGGCCCCCCCCAGCAGTGGCTGAGGCAATGAGGCTTGCAGAGTGGGCACAGGGTAACCCAGTCCCCTGGGCATCTGGCAGAAGCCCCAAGCACAAGCCTTCCCATCCCCATCACAAAATGTCACTGGTAATAGTGATGCTCTGGGTTTCTTTAATATCTATGTGTATATCTAATCCAGCACTGAATCTCGCTGAGTTTCTGGTGTCAAACAGCAGTTTCCTAGGGGAAAAACCACTGTCATTGGGGAAAAACCACCGTCATTTAATCTTGAATCAGGTGAAGCAGCATTTTCCTGCCTCATCCCCATGTTTCACCAAACAGCCTCCTGTTCTGCTAGGCAGCAGGGAAAACTGGGTTTTCCCATCTTCTCTCTTCCACTTATTATTTTGTAAGTCTGCCCTGTGCCTCGCTGACATTGGCTCCCTCCCCATTGCTCAGGCTCCCCGCTCCTCTCAGTGGCCCCCCTGCAACCCTACTGTGCTCTCCCTGCAGCCTCATGGCCATCTCTGTGCTACTTGCCACATTGCACCCGACCCTTCTTAGCTGCATCGAGCCTTCACTGGCTGCTGCTGTGCTGCCTTCAGGGCACGTGGGCTCAACCATTGCCAGGGCAGCTCCAGCCTCCTCTGGGGATGGTACTGAAACCCTCGCAGGTTTACAAACCCTACAAGTTTTATGCTGCAAGGTGCATTTCTTTGCATTTATCAGTATCAATACAATTTGTCACTGCAGTACCCATCCATACCATACCTTTGGGATGCTGAAGCTCCTTGCTGTCTCCCATGCTTATGAATCACCTGAAGAAGTTTGAGCTCACTTCCATCTCCTGCCTCTGCTCCTCCACCCAAACCATCAATAACACCCATGTGCAGCAGGAAGCCCAGCACACATCCCAACTTCACCACTGCTAATCTTTTGCTGTTATAAACCCCCATAATTTAACCTCTCTGCTTTGGGACTCCTTGCCAGTTGCAGGAAAAGACTGCCTTTTGCTCCCGAGCTAATTAGGGTTTTTTAGCAGTTGTCTGGACAACCTTTTGTTGGAGGAGCTCTAAATAAATAGCCATTTTGTTGATCTTCATGTGCTTCTGTGCTGATACGTTCAAGGAAATCCAGGAGATTAGTGAGAAACGGTTTCCTCTGAGATATGCACACTGGGCTGTATTATGAGATGTTCTGTTTTTAATTATCATTCCAATCAATTTGGTGCACACAGATGTGCAATTTACTGATCTGTAATTCCCCAAATTACCCCTGGAGGCTTCATTTTTATTGTCAGTGTAACATTTGCTATCAACTATCTGTTTGGGGTTTTTTGGGGGGGGAAGCGGGG